>VUQI01022887.1:15295-28566 GCA_015106735.1 Paratilapia polleni
TATTAAAACAACATTTAAAAAAAAAAAAAAAAAAAAAAAAAAAAAAAAAAAAAAAAAAAAAAAAAAAAAAAAAAAAAAGGAGTCAACTCATTTTTCAGGTCACACCAAACATTTTTATTGAGAATTGTCACAACAGGAAGTATCAAAAAAACACTCCTGTACAACATCCTTCTTAATCCTCCTCCTCGTCGTCAGCTCCTCCAGCTCCGCCCTGGCCCTTCTTGGCGTTCTTTCTCTTGACGCGGCCTGGGCGTCCACCACCGTACGGAGACCTCAGGGAGAAGTCGATGTGCTTCTGGCTGTCCAGGCGAACCACAAAGGAGGGGATGTTCACCACCTGCTTGCGCACACTGCCAAAACAGAGACAAAGGGGGGGAAGGGGACTTTAGAAAACGTGTTCAAAGATCTTCTACTTTATAGTTTTCTTTCCAGTTAAAGTTGAGTGTTTGAGTGATGAAAGCACAAGTTCTTTGTGCTCACTGAAAATCTGTGTTTTAATCTTTTAACATGTACATAACCTAGTAGCTTTTATTTACTGCAGGCTTCATTGACGAGGAATTCGTGACACCACAGGAAATCTGAACTTATGACTTAAATCATCAGCCTGAGTACTTCATACAAAAGTGTAGTGAGTACTACAATTGCCCGAGGTGCAATCCCCCATACCTTACCTGACAGCCGCAACACCACAGCGGCACTGTCTGAGCCCTCAGCGGCAGGATTGGCTCTGGGCAATGTCTACTGACAAGGTATACGGTTTTGATACCGAATTGACCTTGAGGAAATGTTTAACTGATGTCAACGGAGAAGGTTACAGGTTGGTGGTCCTCTGATGGAAGAGGAAGCATTGACAGTTTCTCATGAGTCCGTCAAAAATACACGGAGCCCTTTATTTGATGTTTGCTTCGCAGGAGCCCTTTGAGCTTACCGAATGTGCCTCTGGCGGATAAGGACGCGGGCATGGTGGATGCTCTTGGCAAGCCCAAGCTTGAAGACTTGTGTCTGCAGCCTCCTCTCCAAGAAATCCTCGACCTTCAGACCCAGGATGTAATCGAGCTTCATCTTACCCTCGTCAAGCACACCGATCCTCACCAGACGTCTGAGCAAAGCGTTACCTGGAAAAGCACACATAGAGAGTGATTTATGAATACAAACATGGGACCACGGTCGGAAATTTGTGCAGAGCGGCAATACTGGCCTCATTGACGAGGAATTCGTGACACCACAGTAAAGTCTGACACTTTATATTTAAATCATCGGCCAACACAAACCAGTTTCAACTCATTTTACACACCTTCAAACAGACGCTTTGGGTCCTTCTCGTCCAGAGTGAGCAGCTCTCTGGCAGCTTTACGGATCTTAGCAAGAGTGAACTTGACCCTCCACACCTCACGCTTGTTCCTCAGTCCATACTCGCCTTAAAGGAAGCGTGAACAGAGTTAATAATCAGTTTAAGTCGAGCCCAGCAAGGGACATGCCTTTGAAGTGAAGCTGTTGATGGTGTTTATTAAAATCAAAGCATACCGATGAGTTTCAACTCCTGGTCGAGACGGGACTTCTCGAAGGGGCGGCGGGGGGTGACGTATGTCTTACGACAAACCCAACTCCTGGCAACGGGCATGGCGGCTTATAAGTGCCTGCAAAACCAAGAAATTACCATGAGGGATGGATACTGATAAGACATTACACATGTTAAATCCTTTAAACAGGTAATCTCATTGAATTTGAGAGCTTATTTGAGCACCCTGTGACACAGTTTAAGAGCAGACAGATTATGCATTTTCCAACTAAAGCATGTGCAAGACTAATTCAAGGGACATAAATATAACTTTTTAAAATGCTCAAAAATCAGAATGTAGCTTCATTTTTTTTGGGAGCTCATTTCATTTTTTTTGGCAGCAAAGTATTTAAATCCAGTTCAGTGTGAAGAGGTCATTTAAGTACTGCAGTATATTAAAATTTTACAAAACGATCACGAGGTAGTTAGGCAATCTTTGCAGTAGAGCTTTGTAAATAACACTCCCCTTACTAATTCCCCATCAGGTTTATGGGTGAGAGGAGGGGATTAGGGGAATTTTTGGTGGCCACCAATGAAATTTTACCCAGAGCCACAAGAAAATCAGCAGCATTGTAATAGTTACAATTTCTTGACTTTTTTTAACAAATAGGATTGAAAATGCATAGTTTTCTGATGAATTAGATAACAGACTTATTGCCTTTACTGTTTGTGGACTGATTGTACTTAGTCACCCACCAAAGGCCCCTTTTAAGCCAGAAAAAACCCTGATGCAACAACAAAGGAAATGTCCTTAATTCTCAACCCCTGATAACATTAGCTCAAAGAACCGAGTCTGAAATGCATGAAATGAGTTAGTCCTGCAACCCCTTTACAGTAAAACTATGCCTACAGTAACACTTTGCATAGTTCCACTACCAAATTTAAAAAATATAATTTTTACATCATTCACTAAGACAATTAAGTCAGCTTTTAAAATGTACAATTAGAGTAAATGAATAGTTATTAAGTCTCCACAGACACATCTGAAGCTGTCAGTAGTTTTTATGCAGGCATTTACTTCTTTTCCATTTTAAATGCTTAACCCAAATTAAAATTTCAAAATTGTTTATAGAATATAGCAATTTATGTTGACTTTTACCAGCATGTAGGGACTTCTCTGCATAATTTCAGTTACCACTATTTTTTTTTACCAAACTTGCACTCTATCGTTAAGATTTTCGAAACGTTCGCGAGGTTCGTGAAGACGATGAAGGCAATGTCTAAGGATTTAATTGACTACATCCGACATGCTTCATTATATGTGTTCGAAACTATAAAAATCATGTATACATGCCTAACAGACCTGCTACTTTAGTAGCCATACGACTAGGCCGCAGCTACACTGCACCACGTTGTTTAATGTCACAAGCTAGCATTAGCTTAGCTGGAGCGCCTTTCCATTTTAACAGCCCGTCAGAAATATACACGAAGGCCTTCAGAAGACACATATTTAGGTTGAATTTCAGTTCCTATGGGTGTTTTTAAACATAGAAGTCAAAAGGCGCTGAGTTTGTGTTGCTAGTAAGGATCAGGCGGGTCACCGTACCTGTCTCGCTCAGGCTCGTGCAGTAAAGAGGAAGTTAAAGGAAGTTCATAATTATTTATAGGGCCTCCGTACACACTACATATCCCATCATGCCTCTCCCCGTCCGAACGGAAGTGGACCTCCTGGGTTTGTCGCACCCTGTTGTTCAAGCGAAGAGTAACAGCTGAACACATAGAAGGTGTAAGAAGTACTTAGCGTGTGGCTCATGAACAGGCCTCATGTCGTAAGAGACACGCAGCTGTTAGATAGTCTGATATACAACTTCACTGTACACAAAGAGGCAAAAGGCCTGCTTCCTTCACAGTGCAGAAATGTCTTAATGAGTGGTCAGAAATCTCCTCTTACAAAGTGAGAGTGAGGGAGGTAAGGTGGTAAACTCAGAGAGAAGGACATGGGTGACTATTTATATAACACTGAAATGGGACCCTGAGCATGTGTTTCTGTCTGTCAGGCTGCATGATCAACGGATGGACACACAGAAGCTCCCTGGCTTTCTCTTTCACTGCTCTAAAACCCATCTTTTCCGGGTGTTTTCTGGGATTCCCTTGTGTTTTCTTGCTTGACTCACTTTCGAGGTGAAGCAAAGGTCTTAACTGTTTTTTTCTCCCCCTCACCTTCTTGGATCTTCTGTTTCCTACAGTTGGGATTTTTCCTCCTTTTTTTTCCAGCCTGATTGCCTGCTCTTCTGTGTGCCTATCAACCCTTCCTTTCCCCCTGCTCTCCTTTTTCTTTTCCTCCTGTCTTCTTCCATTCCTTGTCTCCCCGTGTGTGGTTTTTGGGCTATGCTCTCCTCACCCACTGTGATCCTCCAGCCTTACGGACTCCCCGTCTACCCACAGGCAACCACATGCTACCCCAGCATAGTTCAGGTAAACTTCTCAATTTGCTCTGTAGCCACACAATATCACATAAATGATGAGATTTGTTCCCCCAAAAGAACATCCTTAAAGGCAGCTAAGGGGAGCTTTTGAACCTATTGGTGACACAGGATTCAGAGGCCAGAAATAAGCAATAAGATTTGTATGCAACAAAATAATAATAGTAATAATGATTGTTAATAACAATAAATAATAAATTTCACTTAATCCGTTATTATTTTTTACAGAGTCAGATTTTAGGTTCTTATATTTTCTCACTTATTTGTCCAAACACTTAAAATAAAAGATTTTAATTACACAATTAAGCATTTAAATCAACACCTTTCAATCAATTTGCTTAATAATTACACTTACAAACAAGTATTTTATTATCATATTTGTTTTTTTTCCCATTAACTGACAAATCTCTTCAGCTCTAATTGAGTGTTACTGTTAGAAATTGTTAGCCAATAAGCCAAACAGCATATTTCCAGAAGAAGCCTAAAGACCCTGAGTCCCATCTTACGTGTAATTCAGTTTAGTGGTGCATTGCTTAATATCGTGAGTAATATGCAATGGGAGCTGTGAGAAGTGCACTGATTGCGAAACATCTTATTTATTCAATAGTAAGAACACATTAGTGGTTATCTTTAGTGCAGTGGTCTCAGAGATACCATGCAGCAAGTGTCCCTGACATGCCACTAATGCCGCGACTCCTCTGGTATCTCTCTACCTTGTCTCCGTGCTTCACACCAACTGTATTTTTAGCCCTCCTCTCCTGAGCAGATAATCGCAGGGGGAGAGTCTGTAACCTGTCTTGTGTCCTGCAGTCAAGTGTGCTTACCTGCCTGGTGTGCATTTAAATGTTGAATATCAAGCTCGTCCATGGTAATTTAATAAAAATTTGGAGGGGTTTTGAAAGAAAACAGGTGTAGCAAGAGATATTGTTTGAAGGTGACTGGCGCTAAAAAAAGAAGAGAGTTTGAAGCCTCAGATAGAACATCCAGAAACTGTTCCCTCTTTAAAAGTTTCATAATTCCAAGGACTGGGGAAATTCCTTTATGACTGATGTGCAGCATCTGTTTTAACAGAGCATTTGGCAGATTATAAAACCTCTCCCTTCTCCCCCTTCTCTCCTCATTATCAACAATCTAACAAAAGCCCAAGGTATCTTTTAATAGGAGGAGGTAGGATGTGCAGAATGAACAGATGGATAGATGGAAAAAAGAACATTATGTTACATTTAATAAGCTACGTGTTGCTAACATTTGTAACTCAGCCAGCACCAAAAGGCCACATCTGCAGTTAGTTTCGTCTTGTGTAAATCCCGCGGCAGCTGTCCCGGCGAGCACCACCTGGCTCCGAGCCGTCGACCTCTGACCGCAAGCTGACAGCTGAAGAAGAAGACGAGAGAAAGAGGGAACAAATGGCAAAAAAAAAAAGCCTAACAGGAGTCTATGCACATGCTGACACTTTGGTGCTGAATCAGAAACAGTGGCTGGTATTTACAGTCAGTAGGATGGGAGAGTAGACAGTGATATCTCACAGATGCATTTTCTTTACTTAGCGTCACTTTTGTATCTTGGAGGAGGGTCAGGACAGCCAGACATTGGTCTTTTCTTGAGATACAGTGCAATAGGACACAGTGCAGGCACAAGTTGCCTTGACATGTTCCAGCACCAGTAAGAGAGTTAACAGTCGTCTCACAGATGGACTGGGCAGAGATGAATCACTGTCTCTCAGCTCTGGTCAAGACTGAACAACAAGTACGAGCTGCAGTGTAATAATTTTTGTAATCAATTCCTTCTTGTTTAGTGCTTATCAAGGTGCTGGGTGCAACCTGCTTTAATATTACATCTAATTTACTGAGAGCTGAGGCACTCTAAATCAAAATCCTCCACTATAACACCATTCACCAAATAAACAGTGAGAGTGGTCTAATGTAATCCTCCCAGCCAGCATGAATATCCTCTAAGTGCTGGCACAAGAGTTTGACTGCCAATCATTTCCTTCCTTAAACATCCAGTTTCTCCTGCATCTCAAACCTGCATCTACAAATCTCTTAATATTTCACAGCTCTTGAGTACAACAGCTGACAGAGACACACGAGACATTATGAGCTGACATTGGAGAGAGTTTTTAATCGTTATAGATTCTTTTAAATCCTGAAGCTGGCTGACACACTTGTGGCATTGCTTGTAAGACAACACTGGGATGTTAGGATGCAGAGAGGGTGAAACTCCTCTGATCTCTTGATTGAGTGAAAATATCAGTGCTGTAATAGAAAAGTTCCCCATTACTGTGGAGGAATTAAATTTTCATGGATCAGTGGGGTCCCTATAAGGAAGCAAGGGTAAAATATTTTGCCATAAATTTGAATATTGTCCCGCAGATCCCATGCAGATCTACAAATGGGGATTATTTACACCAACAAAACAAACATATTGTATTCTTTACATTCTCTTTGGGCCAATAGAAACCCTGATATCACTGCAACATATCTCTTGATGCGTGCTCAATCATCCAGGTAAGGAAATCTCAGAAGGTTGATTCTGTTCATCTGGACGTAGCGTATTTGCAACATATCATGTCATATGTGTCTGAAGTACTTAGGTTGAAAGGTTTAGGATACAAATAGCTCCAATGGCATCTGAGAGATGATAGTGAGTATATGCCTAATCAGCGTTACCATTTTCTCTCCCACTTGTCTGCTTGGCTCCTAAAAGTCTGAGATGGCCTGTCAGAAATATTTAATATTATTAAGATTTATTGTCACTCCAGTTATACAAATACAACTGCTTGAGCTGAAAGGCTCCAATACAGTCATAGCCAAAAGTTTTGTCAGTGGCACCACTGCCAAAACTAACTTCTGATTTATTTGTCAATAAAAAACCTATGAAATGCTTATGAATGCTCTTCACTGCATCATATAAATATGCAAAAAACAATCTAAATAAAAAGTGGCAAAGTGTATGAAACACAAAATTTGTGCCACTGCCAAAACATTTGGCCACCACTGTACAATATATAAAACGATACATAAGAATGTTAAAAAAACATAGTAGAAAACAATACAGATGGCAGTGCAACATACAGTCTTGTGAAAATCGAATGCACAAAAATCAAATACACTTGATTAACCGATCATCAGGAAGTGTGAGCACCTCTATAAAAGCAGATGTTTTGGCAGTTTGCTGGTCTGGAGCATTCAGGTGTGTGTTAACACAATGCAACAATTTTCCCAGGAGTGGACATCCCAGCAAATTCACCCCAAGGTCAGACCATACAATGCTTAGTGAAACTGCAAAAGCCCAAGAGCTACATGTCAGACTTTACAGGCCTCAGTTAGCATATTAAACTATTGGATCTCTTGCTGGTCCCAACATTAAAACACACTGATGCTACAACATTAAAACCAATCAACTCTCTTTACAATCAAGTTTTAAAAGTCCTAGATAGGAAACCAAGGTATTTGCATCATTGTAACACTCTTAGTAAATATAACATTTTAAGCTTTGAGAATTTAATTCTCAATTCCGATGTTCGACTTATTTTTAAAGTCGTTCATAGTATTGCACCCCCAACTCTGAAAAACTTTGTTCAGCTCTGCTCAGAACATACAGTCAGAGCTTTGAGATCAGCAGCTCGAGGGGACTGTAAAGTTCCTGCGAGGAACTCTGCTTTCTCTCAACCTGCCTTTTCTTTTAAAGCTGTTACGAAAAGAAATAAGCTTCCTGAAAGCGTCATGAAACAGGACAATGATCTCAAGCACAGCAGCAAATCTACAACAGAATGGCTGAAAAAGAAAAGAATCAAGGTGTTGCAATGGCCCAGTCAAAGTCCAGACCTCAACCTCACTGTAATACTGTGGTGGGACCTTAAGAGAGGTGTGCATAAATAAATGCCCACAAACCTCAATGAACTGGATCAATATTGTAAAGATGATTGGGCCAAAATTCCTCCACAACAATGTGAGAGACTGATAAAGTCATATAGAAAATGATTACTTCAAGTTATTGCTGCTAAAGTCGGTTCTACAAGCTACTGAATGACGGGGTGTACTTAGTTTTTCACATGACTGTATATACAGTCTAAAAAGGGAGTGTAAAGAGGTGAGATTGGGAAAATTACTTAGTCTTCTGGTGTATAATTTGTGGACTGCATATCTCCTGCCAGAGGTCATCAGGGAGAGCAGACTGTTGTGTGGATGTGTTGGGACCTTTAAAACTATCAGGCCCTTCCTGAAGCATCGCTGGGTGAACAGCAAGGCTGTTTTGTAATAGCTCCTGTGTTGGAATGTGCAGTGTGGTAGGATTAATGTACTGAAACAAAAGTATAAAGTAGCACATGTTCAAGCAGCATGAATATGGATTGCTAAGTAAGATCATTGAATCACTTCACTAATGTCTCCAAACAGCATACAACCCAAGCAATGGCATCATTATTTTATTTTTAAAGTCCTCAGTTTCTTAAAAGGCAACCAAGTGACTCCACATAACACAAAGTAAAATAAAGGTGGGGGTATAGTGTTTATGAAAATGAGGTGATAAAACCATGACAGGCCTGATATGCTTAGAGATGATCTTTAGCACGATGCACTTTCTGCGGGAGCATTCACGTTCATAAATACCTCATCCTGGAGGAAGAGCTCTGTCTGCAGTCTGCCTGTGTTCATGAGTGTGTTAGAGACCTCTGGATGGGTGTGGGGGTGGCTGGGAGTAAGTGAGATGACTGACAGTTACAGATGTCCACAGCTGGTGTGGCCCCCCTGGTCCTTTTGCTCTAGCAATCATTTGATGTGATTGGTGGATGAGTAGAACTTATGGTGCGGTGGGCGGGTGGTCAGCTGGCATTAAAACATGCAGCTGTTGTTGGACAATGCATCAGAGATAGAGGAATGCAGTAAGGGGGTAAGACCGCTTTTATTTCTTTGCTTTGTAGTTCACTTGAATGGAAGCTGTACAGGATCATTGTCCCCATGTGTGTCTGTGTAATTTAGTCCTGTTTTCTTATAGAAATTTAAAACATGTCAGAATGTCTTATGGTGATTCAATCCTATTTTTCTCATTAAAGATAATTATATTAAGCACCAGATTACACTTGGTTAGAAGGTCTGTTTCCTCTGGTTCTGACTCATCTTACTAAAAAATTCAGTCTACTTCTCAGAGAGCAGATGAGTGAAGGTGATAAAGTTGCTTTACACATCTGTAACTTCAACTCCTGACAATTCATTGCAGATTCATTTGTAAGTATTTTTATAGTTTTTAAATTAAACATTTGTGCTATTTTAAAGAAAAATAGTAACCTTTGCTTACCTGGTAATTGTGACTTTAATACTTTGTTTTTGTTAGCATCATAAATTTACCTAATGGCAAAATAATGTGATGTGAGGCAGCCTAAAAATGAATCAGATATTCTAAGGTGCATAAATCAGTCATTCAAACCTAAAATACACTCACAGCTTTTCATATGGCTGTAACTAAGGATTTTCATTATGTATTAAGCTTTATTTTTTATGAACTGCTGAAACAGTGTGAAAATAGTGCGATAATTGAACTTTTATTCATTCTTGGCCTAAAACCCAACATGCAATTTAAAGTGGTATAAAAGAGAAAAAAATATCTAAATTTGAGAATGAGCTGGAAGTTTGGCATTAATCAGTTATTAAAAGGGTGAACAATGTCTAATGTCTAAATATTGAAGATACTTTTAATTGAACTCATACTTAGATGTTGGCCTAAATAAGCATATAGAAATTTAGAGTTTAGGACTGGTTGTCAGATGTACCTTTAAAGGCTAGTTTACCATTTCACTCTTGCTAAACTGGGAAAAAAAAACTCACAAGAGACAGTTCTTTGTAAAAAATGGTTAAATGCACAATGTAATTTAGTGACTCTTCCTGCCTGGTAAATACCTACACTTTCTAAACGCCACATCCTAAATCTGTAGCAAAGATTTATTTAATTTTTGTTTGTGAAAAAGTCTCAAGATTAATATAGCTGATGCCTTCCTCAGGGTTATTGTTATCACATTTTGTTTAACTGATTTCACAGGATTTTACTCATCCTGATGATGAAACTGATGTGTAAAACTGGTGGAATGAGACTTTATTCATGCATTTGTCATTTTTATTATAACACAATATCAGTACAGCATCTTTATGCAGTTTGTTGCATTGTAAAAGCAGAAGAAGAGCAACAACATGTGGTGTTTAGTTTGTTTACATCTACATTATCATATTTCTGGTATCAGTGTCTCATTCTTCGCTCCCCCCTCCCTCTTTCTCTCTGTTTGCCTCAGGGGGCTCCCACTCAGGAGGCCGGCCCAGGCAGCGGAGACCCTGCCCTGCCTCAGGTCTATGCCCCGCCTCCCTCTTACCCCCCACCAGGTCAAGGTCCCCCAACATCTGCCAGCAGACTGCCAACTCTTGACTTTAGCTCCACACATCCCAGTTCAGAGTATCCGGAACATCCCCAGCTCAGAGTCTATCAGGGCCCTCAGCACGATGGCGCCGACTCTCTGACATCCAGCAACACGGTAAGAGTGGTTTGTGATGATGTTGATTGTTCCAGGCCAATAAAACATGATTGTCAGTAAGTTAATGTGACAAACAGCCCTGCTGTGACAGGTAGTACTTTCATATGTCCTGCAACGCAACAGGGCCAGATAGGGTCTCCTTCTATATTTAGAGCCCCACCTCCACTGTGGTGTCCTTGTATGGAAATGCCTCTCACACTCTGTAGAGCAAAGTGTCGGGACAGCTGATAAGGGATTTATTGTTGAAAATAAATCCCCACTTTTCCTTCTCCCCCACTGTCTTATTTAGGTGGCAGTAAAACAGATCGCCTTTCAAGTTTACGGCTGTGAACTCTGTGTTGATATTTAAAGTTTACACTAAACTATCTGAGGGATGTTTATCTGTTTTTAATATATATAATTTGTGTCTTTTCTTAAAACAAATACAAAAATCTGCTACTGCAATAAGTTTATTTCAACCTGCTTCCCATAAAAAAAGTTTGCTTCATCAAATTAATTTTTTATTGATTTAGTGCAGAAACCTGCAGTATAATTTCTTTCTTGTGTTAGGCCCTGATTGAATATAAAGCCACTCCTTTGTAGCTAACAGTTGGTCACTGGTGGCCGTTTCAGGCTGGTTGCGTAGATAACCTTCTTGTTTATTACCACCTGAAATGTTTCAAAGTGTAATGTTGCTGGTGGTGTGGCAACACCAACCTTCACTCATACTGGTAGTTGCCTCACTTCATGTTGCTGAATTTCATTGACATCCTATGGTCTCTTCCTGTGTGTAGGCTATGCCGCTTTAGCATCACAACACTATGGCAATGTCTTTAATTAGTCGACTACTGCAGACTGAAATATCTCAACAAGAAGACTGATGTACAGACGGGTCATACTGACCTGAATCTTTATGAGCTGTCTGATTTCGAGTGAAATAACTTGATACATTTTTGAGGAATTGGTGTTACCTTTTGATCTTCAGGGTTCCCAAAGGATACACTGAGTAGAGGAAAGACCCAGGTCCCATACGGTGGTATTTTTCTTCTGATAAATGTCTAGTTTTACTTTCACCTTTGACTGTCAGCCTAACATTCTTGCTACTCTTTCATGTAGACACTTTGTCATCTTCTGCAGGCTACATGCTGTATAATCCTTTATACAGTCCTTCAGTGCACAAAGCAAGTGATGTCTACGTGCAAGAGCATCAAGAATTTCACTGTGACATCCTGAGGAGAAACTCAAGCTTGGTTAGCTGAGTTCTATCCATTATAGAATATAGAGAGAAATTGCCAATAATGTGACCATCCCCTTGGTGAGTTCTTCCTTCCCACTTGGCGATGGTGGGAAGAAAAAGCTCCCTTTTAACAGGAAGAGACCTCCAGCACAGCTAGGCTCAGGGAAAGGCACCCATCTGCCCTGACCAGCTTGAGAAAAAAAGGAAAACATACAGAGACAAGGACAAAAGTATGGGAGAGAGAAGACAAAAGTTAATGACATCCAGTAGTAAAACACAGTTGATAATAAGCTAAGATTTATCATGGTGTACCTGTTAAAATTATACCTACTAATCATCAGTATGATAGCATGCTGACTTTAGCATTCAGCTCATAATGCACCACAATCTCCAAGTACATCCTTACAGAGGTGTTTGCAGGGCTACCTGAAACTGGGAACAGGTTTAAATATTCTGAATGGACTAGCAGTTTTTTTCATATTCCTGAAGACATGATGAGTTATTTAGACAGAAATCTGTGTGACTATTTTTTTCCAGTGCAGAAGTCTCCTTCAGGCATGGAAACATCTACTCTGATAAACACAGAGCTGTCTGATCTGTGTGGCAGGTCGGCTCTGTGCCCTAATTCTCTCTTCCTCCTCTCATAAATGGTGTTTTGTGGCCCCGTTTATATATTTTATCACTACAGTCCCTGACATACTCGGGTCCGTGCTGATTTTCGGGGAAAGTTGAGACGTCGCCATGGAGGGAGGGGGTCAAAGGGGGGGAGGGAGGCTGACCGGATGACCCCCCCTTTTCCCCTCTGAAATATCGCTCAGGTCCAGAACACAATTCTGCATCGTGACAATGACACCAACACCCAACTCAACCCTCTCTCCCCCCTGTACTCCCCTCTCCACTCTGGCCTGTGTGTGTGTGTGTGTGTGTTTGTGTGTGTGTGTGTGGTGTGTAAGGGTGGATGTGATGATCTGCTGTCTACAGTTTTAGCCAGTTTACAGTTTTAGCGTTTATATGTTTGTAAAACACCTCCCTGAATGAATGTGTCTCTGTACCTCTTTCTGTCTATCCCCATCTTATTAATTATGCCCCTTGAGAAATGACCTTTAACCTTTGGCAGAAAAGCAGCACCGTGACCCCAGACTGACCCTTCAGTTTTGGTCTGTGTCCCCTTTGCCTTTCCCCATCACCCTCTTCCTTTTCGAGCTTTCTGTGCACCTTCTTTGCCTTGTTTACTTTGGTTTAATTCGATCTTTCACTGCTGCACTGAGGCCTTTTTCACTGTTTATCTGCCTCGTGGTACTAGACTGCTAATACTCAAGTCTTGGGAGTGTATTTTCATTTCCATTAGAGTAGCACTTTTTCCAGTAATTTTTCTTTTTCACCTTAATTTGCTCTCTGCTCCTCTTCTTCTTTTGTTTTCCTGCTGCTGAAGCTCACAGTTTTTAGTTTGTTGCCTTTATTGCAGATCTTCCTAAAAAAAAAAATATATATATATATATATATATATATAAATTTTTTAACACTTTTCTTGCAATGGTTGACGATGCTGGTTGACCA
>VUQI01022892.1:6321-18720 GCA_015106735.1 Paratilapia polleni
TTTACTTGGTCCTGCATCTTTTAGGTCGCTGTCACAGTAACTCGGATCTCTCCACACTATGTGATAGTGCAGCTTCAGGTGAAATTCGTTGCAGTTTGTTGTCCTTGGGAATGCGACGCTATAATCACACAGCATATGACCACAGTGACGTTCGGTTTGTAGTAAAAGTTACCAAAACTAACACTGACACTGTGCTGAAAGCGAGGCGTTCTCCGCTGTAATAGCATGTCCACTTCCATCAGTTTTAGCTGAGGACAACTCAAAGCCAACGCTTTTGTGTCTGTGTCTGGTTTTACCTTCTGCTTTTGCATTCTGTTGAACGCTGGCCATCAAAGTGAGCGAAATATTTAAACAGCCGAAACTGCTCTTGATTAAAGGGCAAAATTTACATTGCCCACTTCTTCTATCATATGTTCCGGTAATATCACTCTGTTGTATCTAATTTTATGTTTCTGTGTTTAAAAAAAAACAAAAAACCTTTATGTCCATGCTTATCAGAAAACAGCAGTGCAAGTGTAATATCACATATTTCATTCGTTGAGTAAACATATCTTTAAATACTTAAGCAATTATCTCATCTGGATTACTTGGATATCAGTGAGCTGCAGTGTTATTGACATGGCTCACCTGCTGCCAGCCTCTCTATCTAAACCTGGTGCTGTTGCATGCATGCATGCACCAATATCTAAGGAATATGACTGTAGCCTTTAACAATACTTAACCTGAAATGTTTTGTCAAAACATTAATCATAAGGAACATGCAATTTCTCAAAATCTTTCAGGATAATCCTCAGAACAACAGATTAAAGCAAAGCAATCTGATATTTCAGGATGAATAGCCTAAGAGTGGAGACATACCCATTTGTTCAGATGTAGCAGGATAATGTGAAAACAAGATTGGAGCAAAGGGTCAGGCTGCTACAGATAGATCATTTGTAATGATGAAGTGACATTACAAATGACTTCTTAGACTTCTTATTCTAAAATCAAATTTTATTTCTTTTAAAAACATCTTTGTTTTATCTTTTTGCTTACTCTAGAAACATATTTTCTTCTGTCTCTCATTCTAATTGTGTCATCTGTTTTATTCAAATGGTTATTTGACTCTACTTTGTTTGTTTTTGTGTTTTTCTGCCTCTCTCTTTCTTCACCATCTCCTGACAACTCTTCACAAGACTAAGAGACAACTAACAAACTGTGATTGCTTCCTTGTAGGTCCCCCCCTCGGAATAACGCCAAATGGATGCTGTGCTAAGAGCCTCACCCCCTCACCAAATGCTATGGAGGCATGCCAAGCCATGCAAGTGACCTTTATCACACCATGAATGCAAGCTCTGCTGTTCAAAGAGGACACAAGTAACCTTTTCTTGTTATCGAAGAAGGAATCTGAAGAGAGGAGGGGGGAAACAAGAAACACGGAGAGAAGAGTCTCATAAAACAAACAAACAAACAAACAAAACACACAACGACAGGATGCCTAAGCGGTCCGAAGAGATGCTCATGGATCTGTGGATGTCCTTGCTGCTGGTGTGGATTACTTGTGTTCCGTGCGTGTCGATGACTCCTATCGCAGGCCAGTCCAAAAGTACACAAACTGGTGGGTCCGCAGTGGTGGCGAGCAGTCTTGGCGAAGGACAAAGATTACTAAGCCGCGCCAAGAGAGGATGGGTTTGGAATCAAATGTTTGTGCTGGAGGAATTTTCTGGACCAGATCCAATTCTAGTTGGCAGGGTGAGTGCTGTGATTGTCAGCATTATATTAAACTCGCTTATCGTGTGGAAACATTAATTCAGCCATTTGAATGCTCCCTCCATTTTTTGTTCTTCCCATGGGCAGTGGGAGGGTTTTGGTTGTCAAGGGGAAACAGAGATATGGGGACGAGAGAGGAAAGCAGCGAGAGGGGGTCCGAAAATGCTTATGGAAATAATTAAGCTCCCATCAAATAATGGTAGCACATTTTCTTGCTTTTGCATTTGGACGTTCTTGAAATCCGAGTTAGTCTGCAGAAACACACGCAGATTGTTAGTTTTTACTACTTTTACTTTTGTGAAAAGTAAAGGTGCATGATGATACTGCATTCCCCCTTTTGTATTTTTCAGATTTTAGCCTTCTAATTTGCCCTTTAAATGCATTCTTTAGACATTGTGTATAGCGTTGATAAAATACTATATATAACATAATAGGACTTAGTCCTGGTTACATTTGCCATTGCGGTATGTAATGAACAGAATTGCAGGCTAATCCTGCGGCTAAGGGCCACCTGCTCCCTGGCCTGTGTGGAAGTGTCAGGCAGGTTTCAGGGGAGTGGAAGGCTGCTGGCCAGCCCGGCCAAAGCAGCTTGTTCACAGCTCATTGCTGGGATTCACCTGGGGAGAGTCAGCCTGGCAGCCACGCTCACATCCCTCACTCAGAATATCACCCAGCCACTCTGGCACGGCCAGGAATACAGGCCATCAAGCACAATATTTGATCTTGTTCAGTCATAGCTTTTGCAAACAGTTTATCACAGCTAATATTTGATAATTGGTTAGTATGCCTTCCTTGTTTATGACATTTTGCCATTGCATGCAGTTTAATTCCTTTTTTTTTTCAACCCCTCTGACATTACAGATGACAGGACTGAAGCAAAAAGTTTTTTTTTCTGTCTTTTGTTGCTCAAGAAGGCCATTTAAGTACACATTTTTAATCTCACTTCCCCTGTGTTTTTTTCTTTTCCTTTTTTTTCTTTTTTCTCTAAGCGTAGTCATATGGCTGCATCAATTAAACATTTACCACCATGCGGGATTTGCACCTGTGTTTTCTAAATACCATGCTAACACAAAAATGCTGTTAAGTGATGCATTAATTTTTCAGGTGTATCAATTAGGCAGCCACTGCTGAATTTAACAATGACTGCTCATCAGAATGCTGAAACAAAAAGTCACCAGAACCACAGTTTCCATACTTGAGCTTGAATTTCATAGGTTAGCTGTTCAGTAGCTCACACCTGAGATTGAACATTTCACATATCATCAGCCAAACAGTTACATATTCACGGATATTTATCCTCATAACATTTTTTTTTAAAGTTCTTAAAAAAGGAATAAATAGAACACCATTAATAAAGATAAATATGTGGATAACGCAGTTGTGATTTCAGTTCCAAGCTTATACACACTTTTGCTTTGAATACTGTGCTGTGTGCCCCTGGCCAGAGTGTGAAATGTTCAGCACATTGTCAGCAGAGGATTGGTGGCACAAAATCAAGTTATGTTCTCAGTCATGAAGGATGTGTTCTCTCAAGGCCTCAGTTAATGCTTTGCAAAGTTGACTGTAGGATAGGTTAGTCATAGATATAAGCATCTTCCTGTTGAAGGACAGTGCAAGGATTGGGCGCAGGGTAGGGGGGCAGCTCTGGGCGAAGAAGAAGGCAGCTAGTCTTTTTTTGCAAAGCGATGATGATGGGTAGCGTTCACTGCAAGGTTAAGTGCTCATGAGTATGCCTGGCAGAGCTAAGATAAGTCCTATGTTAGACCAAGATGGCACTGCATCGGTTTAAGACCATAAATCTCTCTCCCTTTCAGTTCCTCTGTCTCCTTTTCTTCCCCTTTCCATGTGTTTCTCACGCTTAATTAAAAAATGAATCAAATGGGTGGGAGGTGTGATTCAAATGGGTCACAAAGCTCTCTGTGTATTTTGCACAATTTTCTGTGCTGCATGAGGCCGCCTGTGTCTGCAGTTGTGGGATGATTATCAAGGAAGTCCAGGCCAAGACTGGACTCTTTCCATTCTACAGTTTTTTTTTGTTGGTTTTTTTTGTTTTTTTTTTTTGCTGGTGGACTTTGATGACTATACAAACACTGGTAACAAGAGTACGAGATAGTGTTTGAGAGAGAGGTTGTACCATCGATTTTTAACTGTGTGTCATCCATGGTGTTCTCTCCCAGCAGAGACTATTAGCATAAATGCAGGAGAGGAGGGGGAGGACAGGGAGGTGTGGAAGAGCGAGAAGGACGGCCATAAGGCGTGACAGCCCCCTTCCCTTTTGGTGTTCTTCTTCAGCGCATCGTTTCTCGACATTGTGATTCACTGAACTGCATGCTCGTCAGCCCCCATCAATCCTGTTTGTGTCGGGGAGGCAGACATGCAGTACCTGTTAAAGTGAAGTCAGGGAGACAGCTGTGAAAGCTTGTTGCTGTAGCTTAAAACGAACGTAGCGTTGGAAGGGATTTTAGGATTACTCATCATCAGCTAGGGAAGGTTCAGAAATATCCCATCATTAAGAACAGAGAGGCAAAAGAGTGTGAAGTTAGTTCGGCCTGAGCACATCAGTCATATGGACGCATGTTTGCTCATCGATGACAATGAGTAAGAGATACCAATACCACTTGAGTAAAAACTCTCATGTAGAACACTGGAAGTCAGGCAGAGGGTAGTTTTTGCCAAAGCAGCCCTTGATTTACCATTGCACAGTTACAGTGGTGAAGAATAGCTTGTATTTTAAAATAAAAAGAGAGATCTGTAGTAGGACCTTTCTTAATTTCTGCACAATGCCTACCAAAGCATTAGCCATGTTTGCCAACCATTTTGCGTCTTTAATCAAAGCTATTTCAATTATTCAAACATACCACAAAGCAACTCAATTACACCAGGCCATTAAAGGCAAAACATCGCCTTAGAACACAAGACAAACACTGAACAAATTGCTGTGTTTGCACCAAAGAGATATCAGAATGTGTTTTCTTTGTAGTGCAAGGTAGATTGATGGCAGTTTGTGAAGGAATTTCTCACAGTCTCAGATGTAACTTTTAGCTTTACTTCCAGGCAATCATTTAGCATATGGTGTGTTAGGATTGCTAATGATGGATTCCAGTGTTGAGTTCTTCTCAAAATGTGATAAACTGAGTGATCCCTCATCCTGTTGTCTAACACTTTTATCCACCACAGGACTGTAAGGGTTCTTGCACAGAGAGAATGAATAATTGACCATTAATATTCATCAATTCAGGTGGAATTGTAAGATTGCAAAGAGTGACAGTGATGCAGAAAGAAAAAATCTGGCTTTGATTACTGATTCAGCAAAGAAAACAATTGAATCCGTAAGAAAAAAAATAGCTTTGTCTTTCTTCATGCACCTTCTTGGGGAAGCGTTATTCTTCCAAACAAGCTGTTTGACAGGACTCCCGACAAGAAGGGCCAGAACAGTATCAGATTGGTGGTGTAATATAAGTCTGTTGGGTGTTTTGCTGGAAGCAAAGGTGATATGCTGTAGCTGTGTTCCCCCCTAAAATTGAAGATCTTTTTCTTGTACTGACTTGTGTGAAATGGTTCAATCTTCCGTTCTTGTTTCCCCTTCCGATGCACATTCAGGTGAAACTGATAAAAGATCACAGCTTGAATTCATTTGTGTGTTACCTGGAAAAGCATGTGCCCCTAGTTTTTTATTTATTGAATTTTGTATTTGAAAAAGTAAAATTCCCATTTCTCCTTATGATATCAAAACAGAATCAAATTACTTTTTTATTTTTTCTGTCTGTTTACCACCTTGAACTTGACCTGAATAGACCGTGTTTAGCTAGCATAGTTTTCCAAATGCAATTCAGACCTTTTTGTTACTTTCTGCACTTTGGACTGCTAGTACAAGATGCAGGACATCAGTCTATAAATACTGATGCAAGATACTTCTGTTTGTCTGGATTGCCTCTCTCTGTCTGTCCCCCACCTCCACCTCTCTCTCTTTCTTTCTCTCTGTGACGGGGTGATTATGGAGAGAGTGGCTCTTGAGCCCAAGTAAGCTTGCCTCCAGGGCTGATAGGGTGTGGTACAACGACATTGTTAAAATTTCTCCAAGTGTTTGGCTTTGGTGATGTGAGGCAGTGAGGCAAAGCTAAGGCGAGATTGAGTCCTGAATGCAGTTGCCAGAACAGCCTCAGACTCCCTGGTCCTGCTAAAGGGCCCACTGTTACTGGTTTACATTAGATCAAAGGTTGATCCCGCTCCTTGATGGAGTAGTGCCGATTTGGCCTGGGATTAATGAGGATCGCCCACCTTTATCTGCATTTACACTGGCTCCAGCAGTTGAGCGGATATCTGACTATGCCTTTGATTGATGGATGAGGAGTGGGAGTTAATGAGAATATTAGCCGATTTATTGCCAGTGATTGATAGCCATTATGACACATAAATTATAAGCATTGGCTCAGATATAATTAATTCTGAAATATAGCCCAAATTAGACACAGGTTCCAGTGCCATAGTGAGAGGGTTGAATTTAAAAAAAAAAAAAAAGCTGTCGTTAAATCCAGAAAAGGAAAGCCCATCAATGTTTGTTGGACTTCATTCCGTTCCATTTGGTTTCTCACACCCACAACAGCTCCTGGAATACAGCTCTGTAATCTGTCTTCAGGCAGCACCACACAGATCCATATTGAGCAACAGCTCCTCTGTCTCTCAGCCCTTAGATCTCCATTCCCTCTTCATGTGCAGTTTAGAAAAAACATGCTAACATATCTTTGTCCACCACTTCTTGCACCCTTCCCTGCTCTGTTACCACACTCCCCTCTTTCCCTGTGCCTCACCTGTACAGTACATCACTAATGCCAGCAGGGCCATTATATCAATGGGCCACGGTCACAGTCTCCCCCTTCCTTTCCAGTTTCTCTCTCTGTCTGTCCCTCCCGGTCTGTAATAAAATACTGTGCCCAGTGATGGCTCTGATAGAGCTGTGGGATCACATTAGTGCTGCCCTCGAAGAGCTTGACAGGTTGTCTATGGCTTCGTATTGTCATCCTGGTTCCCATTAACAAGCTGCATATGTGTATGTGCATGTGTGTGTCGTACAGCAGTCCATTCAGGAGTGTTGAGACAGACTAAAATGAGATGAGCGGACACCAGCTTGGATGGAGTATATTTAGGTATTAGGGTTATGTGTGCAAGAGTAAATACAGTGTGTCCATGAAGCTTTATGGCTGGTGTATCTTTGCAAACACTTCCTGAGCTTTCACTGTGGTCATATTTATGAAAGATTTCTCTCTAAACTGCACGATATGTGGTTTCAGCAGAAATTGCAGGTTGAAATCTACAGTGTTTCAAATTTACAGGTGATCTCATCCTCACTGGCATTGATTACTTTTCCACTGTACCGACATTGCTTGTGTCTTAAATGTTATTGCCAAGGATTTTATTTTTTACCAGCCTGTCAGTAATCATTTAGTATAAGTACTTTAGTACATTTTAGCATTGGCAGATATGCCATTTTTAAAATATCACGGATTCTATTTCCCTCCATTTGTTTTTGAACACGCCCACACCTCATAACCAGAATTCCACAGATCGCAATTTCCTGCTTTTCCTCTCACATACAGCCACTGCTGTGAATTACATACAATTATATACTGTATTCTTTCCTTGTGTATTTTCTTATGGGAGCTGTAATCATGTTTCAGTTCAGTGTATCATAAGGAGGCACATGACACACCTCGTCCGCGATCCCTGGAAGCTCTCTTGTGTACATGCATCAGCTGCAATAATAATTTAACAGGAAAGCACATCCATTCACATGGCTTCAGAGTCCCTGAGCAAAATAACAAGCTTGCTGCTATCACTCACATCTGTGGCTCAGTATGATTAAATCCATGTTGTACAGCGAGTAGCTCACGTGGGGGCCACTTTCCTGAGCTTCTGCATCAGTGCTAATTCATAACAAATGGTCCCTTTATGGTTTTACCTTGGACTGCATCACCACGATTAGCTTGCTCCCATGTCACTGTTTGTCAGTCAACAGTGTCTAACTCTTCCAGCTGTAATCCAGAGATACACTATCCTCTCATTAAGTCCAAATCTTAACTACCCCAGTCCTCTCTTAACTGCCTTCCCTCCCCTGAACTCTCATCTCCTCCTGCTTCCCTCACACTCCCTGGCTCACCAGGCTTGGCCAGAGCTGGCTGTGTGGAGGTGGAGCGCTTAGTGGGCTAAATCATCTGGCACTCTGCCTTGAACTTTGCTCTAACTAATTTATAGGAATTAAAGTGGTTCACTTCACAGACTTGGCTGGTGCATTGTCTTGTCTAAATTAGTCACGTTTCTTTTCAGATGGACTAAATTTTGCTTTGTTTGATTATATCTTTTTCATCAAGAATTGCATTTGCAATTTAACAGACACTTGAGCTTTGTCTGTGCTGAGATTTAAAAAAGTTGTTGATTTCTTAGGCAAAAATACTAACCCTTGCAACAATGGGCAGCTAAATTAGGCAACAAGTAAGCTGAATGATGTTGGACATTCTGCTTACTTATAAATATGGATTGTGTTTTCAAGTCAAATCACTGGCCAAGCATTAGTAGCAGTAAATGAGGCTACAATTATTCAAATCTGATTTTTCAGATAAAAAGATTATGAATATCTGAAACCTGCTAATTGGCCCTTGCCTCTGCCATAGTGTTTTGTGGGCATAAGCCACAGCACCAGCAGTAGTAGCTAAAGATTCTTGCTTCCTGTGCCAGTGTGCTCTTGTGGGCTGGATGTTTGGCTCAACTCCCCAGGAAGCTCCTCTCCTATGGATAGATCCCAGTGTATGTGAAATGCTGCAGGCAGCTGCAGGCGGCTTATCCCTGCGCCTCTGCTCCCATACACGTCCCATCAGCCAAACTGGGACTGCCGGAGTAATCTTGTTAAGAATGGATGTTGTTATTGTGTGACTGGATGTGCATTTGGCTTCACGGTTAGCTGGGAGCACACGTGGGCTGGAGCAGGAGAGACAATGGGGAGGGAGTTCTGGATCAGTTGGAGGGTGAGTGCCTATTTCTGGCGCTTAAAAGATGACAGTCCTCAACGCTTTTCCTCTGCTTCCTTACTCTCTCTCCTCAGCTTCCCTCCCACTTCTCTCCTAACTCTTCCCTACCCCCCTCCTCACCTGCCTCATACAATATAAAAACAAAGTGGCCTTAGTAAACAGTGGGTGTGACATTTACTTGAAGATTGGTGTCTTAACCTATAACGGGTATTAAAGATGATGATTATCATTACTGCTGAGCTGAAGGCACGGGGTTGCTCACCTCAATCACTGAGGTGACAGCAAAAAAAAAACAAAAAAAACAAACACACACACACACACAAGGAGAATCAGTGGCTCCATCCTTTGCGCTCTCCTCTGTCTTAATGCAACCACTCCTGACTCGGGTATCTGGGTGTCAACAGACTGTGGTTTTGACCTTTCCCACAAATGAATTATTTTGGTTTAATGATCCTTTCTGCAGAAAGAACAAAAAGATAGCTGAAATAATAGTCAAGGGAGGCGACAGAGAAGGTAAAAGGGCAGCACCCACACACCCTCCATACTTTATTCTCCAACCTTACTTGCACTCTACCTGTGAATACACCTGTATCCCTTTAATAATCCCTCTTCCTAGTGTTTGTGTCTCCAAGGTGCATGTGGTACATGTAGCTTGTACCTTATAAATCAACTAACTTCAAGAAAAAAATACCCTGGATGTAAAAAGCAGGTGGTGATGATGGAAACACATGCTTCTTTGTGTGTGTGAAAGTGTCCCTTTCACACACACATCCTCCAATGTTTGATTAAGTCTTCTTTTTTCTGTCAGATCAGAAAAGGGGGTGGGATGTGAAGGGGAAGGGGGGAAGGAGAGGAGGGTTGGTGGCTGCATGAAAAATTCAAAACGTTATAATATAAAATCCAGATGAATCATGAATGCTTAATGGGAATCAGGGCCGAGCATGCAGGATGTTGAAAGTGTTCTCAAAGATTCCTGGTGTATGTGTGTCTACCAGTGCCGCATGCACAACGAGGTACATGGCATGTTAGGTTGCCTCTCTCAGCTGCTCTCTGCTCTCAATGGCAACAAAATGATGTGCTGAGGGACAGTGAATAGAGGATGCCAGAAACATGTGAAAAGCTTTTAGGGGCTATAGGCCTTCTGTTACTGAAGTCTGGCTAATTGACTTTATCCTAGCTGTAAATGCTTGTTGTTTTGCTTGTGGAGCGGACATGCACCAATGGTCTATCTGATGAAATATTAAAAAATCTTTGCCAATATGTGGTCTTCTCTATTGTGGTTTAATGAAATGCAGAGTTCCAAGAAAAACTGCTGCTATTATGAATAATAGAACATCCAATTAGTGTAACATCATCGTAAATGAGTTTGATGAAAGACTGGACTTGTGTAATGTTGGAGGAGTGTGAACATTTAGTTAAGTTATCAAAGCGTTTAAATGTAGCAGCATTGCAGAGGTTGATTACTTATGACTTAATGATGACGTGATGCATGAATAAACACTCTGTAGTATTTCTTTCTTTTAAAGATTGCAAACAAGAGTATGACTCCACAACCGAATTGAAGTATGAATTATTTTACTTTTGTGTGAGAGAAAATAAACTATAATGACATTGCAATTATTTTGCTTTTTTTCCGATTTTGCAAAAGAAAGGCTAGAACAATTTTTGTACATAAATGTGGAAACAGCACCCAGGCACCAAGCTTTCATAGCAGCACTTAAATGCTATCTGAAGGCCAGCATTACTGGCAGGGTAGTGTTCTATGGCAAGCTAGTGACTGGAGAATGTTGTATTACATGAATGTTGACACAAGACTCTCAAGAAGCACTCAAAAGGTGGTTATTTAACATTGCCCCCAAGGATGGATTACCAACTGGGCAAATTGGGTTATTGCCCTGGGCCCCCAGACTGAGAGTCCTGGGTTTACTCTACTTCATTTCTGTCTGTGTAATTTCATTAACTGCAAATTTGTTATGGATTTGTACCTCTGATGTACAGTATATACTATTACATCATCACAGACCTTGTGGCACCACTTGTAAAATTTTATTGTGAGTCCTTATTTACTTTGTTTAGTAATGAACTCATTTGTTATAGTGATGTTTCCAATCAAATTGCTTTATTTTTTTCTGTTTCAGCAATTAACACATAAAACATCTTACAAGGTTACATTATTTCTAAATTGATGTATTTTAAGCCTCTTGTACTTCTATGATGGCATTAATCATTTTTAATCCTTTATTGTTCGTTAACCCTGAATGTGAAAGGGTACTTCAGATTCAATGCCAAAGTGTTTTGCCCAAGCGTCAACATGTGATGAGCTGGAAGTAAGAGTAGGATTGTTTTTTCCACATTGCACGAAGTAGGTGTCTCTAGTGTTTTGTTGTGTAAATTCAGCTCAGCTGGCTCTGTTAAAGCATAAGGTAGGCGGTTCGATTCCCAATTTCTCTGGTCTCCATGTTAAAGTCCTTGGACAATATACAGAACCCTGAAAAAATGTTTTAGACATGCCATCTATCATCTGACTGTGTGATAATGAAAGTGCTGAATATATACAGTAAAAATGGTGTGTGTGTGTGTGTGTGTGTGTGAACAGGTGAATATAGCTTGTAGTTTCAAGCAATTTGAGTAATCAATAAGACTAGAAAGCACTATATATAGTGCCGTAAAAAAGTATTTGCCTTCTTCCTGATTTCTTAGTTTTTTGCATATTTGTCACACTTACACATTTCAGATCATCAGACAAATTTTAATATTTGTATTTCTATAACGCAATGAAATACAAAATGCAGTTTTTAACTGATGATTTCATTTACTAAGGAAAAAAAGATATCCAAACCCACCTGGCCCTCTGTGAAAAAGTAATTGCCCCTTAAACCTAATAACTGGTTGTGCCACCCTTGGCAGCAACAACTGCAATCAAGCATTTGCAATAACTGGCAATGAGTCTTTCACATCACTGTGGAGGAAGAATTCATGGCTCCATCAATTACAGCAAGTCGTCCAGGTGCTGAAGCAGCAAAGCTGCCCCAGACCATCACACTACCACCACCACATTTGTTACATGTGGTCCTGTTACATGCCAGATGTAACAGGACGCAAACCTTTCAAAAAGTTCAACTTTTGTTTCATCAGTCCTCAGAATATTTTCTCCATTTGTGGATAATGGCTCTCACCATGGTTCACTGGAGTCCCAAAGCCTTAGAAATGGCTTTTTAACCCTTTCCAGACTGATCGATGTCAATGACTTTGTTTCTCAGCTGTTTGTTTAGATCGTGGCATGATGTGTTGCTTTTTGAGATCTTTTAGCCTACTTCACTTTGTCAGACAGGTTCTATTTAAGTGATTTCTTGATTCAACAGGTCTGGCAGTAATCAGGCCTGAGTGTGGCTGCTAAAACTGAACTCAGCTTTCTAAAAACTCAGGTTAATCCCAGTTAATTCATTATTTAACAAGGGGGACAATTACTTTTTCACACAGGGCCAGGTAGGTTTGGAGTTTTTGTTTCCCTTAATAATAAAAACCTTTATTTAAAAACTGCATTTTGTGTTTACTTGTGTTATCTTTGTCTAATATTTAAATTTGTTTGATGATCTGAAACATTTAAGTGTGACAAACATGCAAAAAAAGG
>VUQI01022894.1:0-11324 GCA_015106735.1 Paratilapia polleni
CCTGCGCAAAAAAAAAAAAAAAAAAAAAGCCAGCTGTACATTTGCCACACTTATGAACTTGCTTGTAGAATAAAAAAGATAAACAAGGTTTTGTTAATAAAAAGCAAGGTAGAAAATGTTAGGTGGAGAGCAATTGAACTTGGACTTGGAGCAATTAGAATATGTTTACCTGAACACCAAGAATGCCAAAGATGATGAAAAAGGCACAGCAGATGAGGACAATGTTGCCGATGGGCTTGAGGGATGTGATCAGGGTCTCGACCACCAGCTTCAGCCCTGGAGCTCTGCTGATCACCCTGGAGGACAAACGGGAGGGAGAGGGATAGAAAGACAATAAACGAGAAAAAGAGGAAGGGAGAAAAACAAAAAAACAAAACAAAACAAAAATAAATCAAGACATAATTTCTTAGAATCGAAGGTAAAAAATTTTTTTTATATATATAGATATATATCTATATATCTATATATATAGATATATAGATAGATAGATAGATATAGATATATATCTATATATATATATATACTGTATATATAATATGAAAACTGAGCTTGTATTTAAAACAATATAGTTCTATCAATTTATTTTGGTAATACTTTTATCCCAAGTTTGCAAATAAACTATTTTATTATCTCAAGAGAACATTTTAATTTATCTCATCATCTGAAAAAAAAAAGTCTGATTTCTTGAGATAATTTCTCCCAAGAAGACAATTTTGGTTTTCTCAGGATCAGGGTATAATCATGGAGAAGCCATTAACAATCTGGTGTGTTTATCTGGTTAGTCATGAAGTTAACAATTTCAACAGGATCAAATAACTGTGATTACCAGCGCTTCAGTGAAGTTGTAACTGGGCTAGTCTTCTTAAATGAGGTAGACTAATTTGAATGTTATCACTAACATAAAGAAACAAAAGAATTTCTGCCACGTCAGACTTGACTGAAGTACAGCCTGATGCACCGAGTAATTATGCTCTTAATGTGACATTTCTATCTTACATCAACTGCTGAAGGTGATGCTTTCAGTGTGCAAACTGGCTTTTTAGGGGAGCTCACTTTTGCACTTTTTCACTTTGTCAGGGTCAAAAATACAGATACAACATTCATAAAGCGCTTGACTTAGCTTTTATTTAACATCCTTCCTAATATATGAATATGCACCATGGAGGCGTAGAGAGCAGTCAGAGAGAGAAGCAGTTTATTTCAGTGGTAACACTGGAATGCTTTATTGCTGATAGAGGGAGGCCATTTCATTAATCTACCCTCCTGTGTGAAAATGAGTGCACCTTTGTTTTCCAGAGTGCTATGGTTGATACATTATAGTTAACTATTTGATTTTATGTTTCACAAATGTGAGTGAGTTTGGAAGGAACAGAATCCATGCCAGGGTCTTTAATAAAGTGAGTTAGTGACGAATTACCCTTGCACATGAATCATGCATCAATAACAGCCAAATTTTATGCATGATCCACAGATACAGACATTAGGAATGCACATCAAAATAGCACACTGTTAATATTTTAGAGACCCAAGCTCCCTTGACACTCAAGTAATTCGAACCCTTCTGTGATGGCACTCATAATCCCTGATAAACTAAGAGGAAACAGCCTCTGCCTTGTTCAGTATTACTCAAATAATATCTTGTTATCACCACCTTGTTATGAGATAATAGCAATTAAAAATAATACAAACATGGCCATTTTTTTCCCTCTCTGATAAAGTCAAAGATTTATGGTGTGAAAACCATAAAGGAGCTCTCTTCTCCTACTTTGTAAAGACTCTTTACAAACTACTTTTTCTTAACTTATAAAAGTTGACTTTTAATTGACAGGCTAGCCATTTCTCCCAGGACAGTGATGCTTCAAACACATTATGATCTTATGGCATTTGATGCATTGTTGTAGATTAAACTACCCCAGCAGTATAAAAATAAAGTCATGGTAAAAAAAAAAAAAAGTACACTCTGTGTCCAGGTTTTAAATTAAGTAAACATAACCTTAGATGAAAAACAACACATGAAATATTACACCGTGTCATGATTTATTTAACATAAACTAAGCCAAAATGCAGAAGCAGTGTGTGAAAAATTAAGTACACTCTATGATTCAGTCGCTTGTAGAACCACCTTTAGCAGCAATAGCTTGAAGTATTTGTTTTCTGTGACTTTATCAGTCTCTTACATCGTTGTGGAGGAATTCTGTCCCACTCTTCTTTACAGTGTTGCTTCAGTTCATTGAGGTTTGTGGGCACTGATTTATGCACAGCTCTCTTAAGGTCCCACCACAGCATTTTAATCAGGTTGAGGTCTGGACTTTGACTGGGTCATTGCAACACCTTGATTCTTTTCTTTTTCAGCCATTCTGTTGTAGATTTGCTGCTGTGCTTTGGATCATTGTCCTGTTGCATGACCCAATTTCTGTCAAGCTTTAGCTGTCAGACAGATGGCCTCACATTTGATTCTCAAAAACTTTGGTACACAGTGGAGTTCATGGTCGACTCAATAACTCTGCAAGGTGCCCAGGTCCTGTGGCTGCAAAACAAGCCCAAATCATCACCCTCCACCACCGTGCTGACAGTTGGTATGAGGTGTTTGTGCTGATATGCTGTGTTTGGTTTTCGCCAAACGTGGCACTGTGCATTATGGCCAAACATCTCCACTTTGGTATCGTCTATCCAAAGGTCATTGTTCCAGAAGTCTTGTGGTTTGCTCAGATGCAACTTTGCAAACCTAAGCTGTCCTGCAATGTTCTTTTTAGAGAGAAGAGGCTTTCTCCAAAGAAGCCATACTTGCTCATTCTTTTTCTAATTGTACTGTTATGAACTTTAATATTTAACATGTTAACTGAGGCCTGTAGAGTCGGAGCGGTAGCTCTGCTGGCACGTCCACTCCTGGGAAGATTAGCAGCTGTCTTGAATGGTTTCCACTTGTGAGTAATCTTTCTCACTGTAGAATGATGGACTTCAAATTGTTTGGAAACGGCCTTATAACCTTCCCCAGACTTACAGGCAGCAACAATTGCTTCTCCTAAGATCTTTGCTGATGTCTTTCCTCCTTGTCATTGTTCTAACACACACCTGAATGCTCCAGACCAGCAAACTGCCAAAACCTCTGCTTTTATAGAGGTGTTCACACTTGCTGATGATCAGGGAATCAAGTGCATTTGATTATCAGCATCTGGCTGCTACCTACCCTCTTAATTCCTATTGAAGCAGTAAACATGTACTTCATTTTTGACACACTGCTTCAGCATTTTGGTTTAATTTTTGTTAAATAAATAATGACGCGCTGTAATATGTGATGTTTTGTAGTTCATCTGAGGTTGCATTTATGTAATTTTGAGACCCAGTAAGGACCAGATTACTTTTAACTATGTCCTGATATGCAAAATCTTATAATTTAAAGAGGGTGCACTTTCTTTTTATGAATGTAGTTAAAATCAGCTCAACTTTAAACATCTGGAGAATTAAAACACAATATTAGCAGCAGTAATATAATCCAGAACAATCACATATAGTAGTAATATTATTTTTTATGCTATGCTAAGCTAATTGTCAGCTGTCAGCCTTATACTGAGCAGACAGCTATAAGAGGATTATTGATCCAATTGTACACTGAAAAAAATATTTTCCTAAAGTGCTGTCGCTTTCCTTTAAGAAACAATCCCGATTGACCACGCAGAGACAAAACATGAAATCATGACCACATGTCCTTCTAACCTGAGAGGACGGAGTGTCCTGAGCAACCTGAGCACACGGAGAACCCCCAGGATCTTAGCCCCTCCCGCCATGGACACTACAATGTCAATCAGAGACACGAAGACCAGGAAACCATCTAGAATGTTCCAGCTACTTCTCAGGTAGGCAGTTTCCCCCAAGTACAGACCCATGGACACCACCTGGGGAGATGAAGGGAGAAATGATGAGTCCCTCACAGGAAATGCAGACATGGCCAGATGTACACATGCATACAGACACACACACACACAGGTGCACACACAGAGAGACATACACAGACACACTCTGATATTCAAATTGCTTACTTAGCTTCTCAAACAATATTTCATGTCATATAGGAGAGGAAAAAAGAAATTTGAAAAAAAAAAAAAAGAGCAGTTCGTGTGTGACTGAAACTGTGGTTAGAATTCCAAGGAGATAAAGTGATGGAAGGAAGAGAAGGAAGATGAGGAACAGCTCCTCAATATGAGAAAGTGAATGTTCAAAATGAAGAAGGACACAAGGAGAGAAATTAAAATACAATAAAAATTCAGTTATTAAAACATGGTCAGGTTTACTGTTATCCAGTCGTGGAAATCATCAGCATAAGCCTGTGTTCCAATGCATCCACATTCAACACAGGATGACTGGAATAAAGAATCCACAGTGAAATGAACATCCTATTTGTTTGTGCAGTTAATCAGCTTTCATGTTAACACTGAATTTTGCTGACCACTGTAACTGGAGGAAAAGTCTATGAATAAAACTTAAGAAAAATAGTTTATAATTTCATTTAGACAGAGAGTAGTTTGGACTGCTGACAGTCCACTGTGCTGCTTCAGCAGTCTGCCCAAATCTTCTTATGTCAGACACTTCCACACTTTGGACTTACAAACTGTCAGGACACAGAAGCCCAAATATAAAGAAGCTGTATGTTGCAATCCAGGTATGATCGTCATATATTTTATTCTTCTGGTTTGTTATTCTGTTATCTTGTAGTTACAGCTAGAGGGGAGGTCACACTCATAGGAAAACTCCAAGCAGTACTGAACTGGAAAGAAAGGGTGTGAGTGAGGTGGGGGAGATCAAAAATCTTGAATAAACAGTGCACAAACTATCAGGAGGAATGAAAGACAGAAATCAGGGCAGACATGAAAAGCAGCTGAAGCGGCTCAAAAAGAAAATTAAAAAGTTTTGTGAAAAAACAGTTGACTTTTAAAGAAAAGTTGCCTAGCAGATGGGTGTAAGCGACACCATCTGACACCTGTCAAGTGCTTTCATGGGAAGAGCAACTTTGGCATTGTCATTTCACAAAAGACACTTGTACCACTAGAGAGGGATAATGCAACATTTTTTTTCATCATATTCTGTATCAAGTAGTCTTTCGCTTTTTGTTTGAAAGGCTGAATATTTATTTTGCTATATAAAACAATGGCAGCAGATGAGATCTGTCAACTACTTAAAAATAAAAATTACACACACCAAAACTGGGTTTGGAATGGATAAAGCAGGCTAACATTAAGCTTCTGGAATGGCCTTCCCAAAGCCCCGACCTCAACCCTACTAAAAATTTGTGGACTATGCTTAAAAGCTGGATCCGTGCCAGGAAACCAACCAATTTAAATGAACTCCACCAATTCTCCCAAGAAGAGTGGTCAAATATCCAGCCAGAATTATGCCAGAGGCTTGCTGATGGCTACCAAAAGCATCTGGTCGAGGTGTAACTTGCTAAGGAATATTTAAGCAAATATTAGTGGGGGGTGTATGTAAATATTTGAGCCTGTATGAATAATTTAGACCCTGTGTGGATTAGAGAAAATCTCAAATAAATTCAAACTTGCGCACCCAATTCTTGCTTTTTAAAGTCATTAAAGATGTAAGCTGTACAATCATTCCTTTCATTATCATTACTCATCAAAACTGAAGAACAAACTTCATTCCATTAAAAATGCTCCAAAAGACACCAACACCATAAACTTGGTGGATAAAGCCCATGAATTAGTGGAGGTGAGGCCTAGCCAATGTCAGCTGATTAAAGATGCCTGTGTCGGCACACCAGCCAATCAAAACACCCATGGCCCTAATTTTACACCTTTCTAGTATCCAAATGAATTAATTCATAACTGTTTTTTGTGCTAGGCTATAAACATGCTTTTACTGCAGTTAAATTGGGCATATTAACATGGAAGTCTATGGGAATTGATTCATTTTTGGAGCTAGTCTCAAGTGGCTACTCAAGGAACTGAAGCTTCTGGCACTTTTGTGTTGGCAACCTTTTTCAGCCTCAAAGGTTGCTACTTGATTCAAACCAGAAGCATTTCTTAAAGCTAAACAGTTTTGACAAGCAGAAAAAAAAGAAAAAGAAAAGGAAACAAAAGACAAACGTAGTCCCACTCTGAAAAATCACCATTACTGTCACTACAGTAAGTCAAGTGACAACAGTAGTATTGGTCAAAGTGTGTAAGCATGAAACTGACACCCAGGTTGACAGTGCACCCTAACTCTGTAGAAACGAAGGAGAGAAGCTGGATGGCACAGGGTGAAAAAAACATGCCAAACAGGAAAAAAAACATATAAACAAAGACTGAATGAATAAATAAATGAATGAATAAATGACAATTGCAGAATTTCATACCTATAGTTATGTTTAGGAACACCATCCTGCCACACTGTTTTGACAGCTAACATGCTTCAAAACTGTGACTGTGAGAAGATATTTTGTGAGTTCTATACAGCACCAAGTCAGTCATATCCTCTATGGTAGGTCTATGTTAATGTTTTGACAGTTACAAAACAACTGTTATAGTATTAATAGCAGCCAGTAACACTGAGGCCCCCATGGGACCATTTTAGTGTTGTGGAGGCTCCATTAAGCAGATCAAATATTATCATAACAAATCATGATGCATGGCAAATCGATAGTAGGTCAGTGCTAAGTCTATTGTCAAAGCGTTTTCCTCTAATACTACCAGCTGTTATTTGGCTGTCAGGGTGATAGTAAATTCTAATTTTAATTACATTCAAACACCATTTGAAATTTGATTTAGCTGAAAACACTGCAATTGTTGCGACAGCATTTCTGGAATCCATTGTTTAAACGAAAGCTCACACTATATTTGTTTACTACCAGTTTTCCAACAGTCTAATAAAAAGTGTGAAGATGGTCCTTTAAAAAAAAAAAAAAAGACCCCTTATTATAACACGTACACTATGTGGACAAAAGTACTGGGCCACCAAGACATTACACCTACAGGAGCTCGGCCATGGAAACCCATTCCATGAAGCTCTCTGCACACAGGTTTTGTGCTGATGTTAATGCCAGAGGAGGTTTGGAACTCTGCAGTTATTGAGTCAGCAAAGAGTTGGTGACGTACTATGCACCTCAGCACTCTGTAACTTTACGTGAGTTGCTGTGATTCCTAAACACTTACAGTTGATCATGGAATATCTAGAAGGGAAGACATTTCACAAACTGACTGTCGAAAGGGTGGCATCCTATTACAGTATCATGCTTGAATTCAGTCACCTCTTTAGAACAACTCATTCTTTCACAAATGTTTGTAAAGGCAGACTGCATGGCTAGGTGCTTTATTTTACATACCTGTGACATCAGAACTGAAAATGCCTGAATTCAAATATTAAGAGCTGTGGCCTACTATGTTTGTCCATATAGTGTAGGTTTTATTGTAATTGTGGCTTCAAGTGGCCTTAATAATTCTATTGTGAATCTATTCTGAAAAACATTTTAAATGATTCATATAAAAAAATTAAATAATAAAATTTGAAAAGCTGAAAGAGACTCATGGTGCCCTGATACACAACATTCACATGCTGTTTTATGCAACTCATCATTTCTCTGAATTTCTATAATAGGGGTTTTAGAGTGCAAAGACCCACAGGACCACAACTGCTACATTAATGGGAAAACATCAAGTTGAAAGAAACTTGAATTGTCCTTTAATCTTTCCTGGCTGTACATTCTCAGTCCGCCTTTCAAACGGAAAAATGGTTGGTACTAACATCAGTCTTCTGCTACCAAAAAACCCCCAAAAAAACTTAAGAGTGCTAATGGAAAGAGCTCTGACAAATACTGTGAAGATTCTGGAGAGCACTTTAGTAAATGGCATTCATTGTGCCTACACTGAGGATAGAGACATATGGATGTCTTATGTCAGGATACATCTCAAACAACCTGTTGAGTAATGCTACTTAGAGCTAAAAACTCAGTCTGTTCTGACAGAATTTCTTTCAGTCTTTGTTAGTGAGCATCTGAGAAAGTGTTATGAAGCCGTTTTGAAAGAAAAAAAAAATTGCTAATGTGTTTGCAAGTGTAGCAAAATAAAGCTAGATGTCTTTAAGTGATGGCCCCAGAGCTGAATGTGCTGGGAGAAGCAAAAAACCAATCAAGAAGTGAAAATGTAAGAAATGTGAGCCTTCACAATGGCAAAAAAAAAAGAAAAAAAAAGTGGCATATAGTAACTTTAAATTGAATATATAAAAATAAATCAGTCATATACATATAGTAGAGGACAGTAATACAGCATATTTTAACACTGGGTTTAAGGTTAAGGTTAGGGTAAGGGTTAGAGTTATACAAGAAGTTATAGTAAAGGTAAGGTTTAAAAAAATAATGCCAGTGTCATAAATCCTACCTGAAGTAATGAAAACACAACTCTGTGTGTGTGTGTGTGTGAGAGAGAGAGCCAGAAAGAGAGTGACTGTGAGGGTGAAAGATAACAGATGTACCCCCTGTTTCTAATCAGAGTGTGATGTTCAAGGTCAGGCTCGCTATGTGCAGGTAACAGTGTTTACACTGATTGCTACTACGCATGTACGGGTTGTGTGCAAATGTGTATGTGTGTGGACAGGAGATGAGAGCAGGCCGCGTCTGTGATGGGGCGTGTTTCGAAAAAGAAACTCTAATTAGTGTGGTTGCTTAATTAGAGCTCTGCTGAGAGAGATCAGACTGACCAGACTGAAACAACAGATTAGGAGCAACAGGAGGGGTGGGAAAGAGGATGGAGGGAGGGTGAGACAGAGTAAGAATAATATAACATAATAAACGTAGATAATGTATCCCATTACTCAAATTATGATAAAAAGAGAAAACAAACAGCACTGCAGGAAGTCATTTTCCTAAGTGAGCATAAATGGAAACGCAAAAGACCAAGACAGTGAATACACTTTAAAACTGTCACAAGGGGAAAGCAGATAGAGATGAAGATCTTTTTCCAACAATTTCCACTAAAGTCAGACTTCACCAATGCAACACTGGCAGGAAAAAACAGTTTAACCTGCATCTAAGAACATAAGAATAAGTACTATATACAGTTATTGAGAAAGCAAATGAAAAAAATAAGCTTGTAAAGGGCAGGCTATACTTGAACATAGGTTTGTTCAACATGGTGACGTTGGAGTTCATAGCCGTTACAAATGGCCACACTCCAAAACGATGTGTCAAAACAACGAGTGTGTGTCAAATGTATGGGTGTGTGTCTGTTCTTCTTACTTTCAGCTGTAAATCAACGAGGCTTCCTCAGCCAATGTATGTGATCGGACAGAATAAATACTTACAAAAAAATATTAAGCCATTTTTCCAAGCAATACAACTATATCCAAAATAAAGATGAACAAATATATCAGATTATTGCAAAGAAAGAATTAAATAAAATTATTATTTTTTTTTTTAAACAACCGCAACTAATATGATTTTTACATGGTTGTGAACAGACGTCCACACAATGTCTTCTTCATGTATACAGACTAGTATTACTGGAGTTTATTTTTTATTTTTTAAACATAAACAATACTTTTCAGCTACAATTGTGGTCAGAAGTTTGCATACACTCATTGCTGGGCAATTTTTGTAATTTTGCATTTTGTAATTTTGTAAAATAGTTAACCTTTTGAAACACTGGTCAACTCGTCAGTGTCACTTCTCTCTCACTGACCAAATAAATCAAGAAGGAGGCAGAACATACTGTACAATATCAACAGTGTCAACAATGAAAGAAGAAAAAACAGTATTTGCTATGACAGACCAGTAACCTAAGCAAAAGAGAAATGCTCTGAACATGAGTTAATGGACATGTCCAGCACAAAAACTGCCCCCTATGGCGACATACCCTTAAAGAATTTGAAAGATGGTTCATTGTTGGGGCACAGATGACAGGAGCTTCAGTCACAAAGACAGCTCAGCTGGCAGGTCTTTCAATAGGAACAGTGGTTAAGTGACATCCTGCTTGTAGATTTGTGGTAAAGACATCAATAAATAGGATGGAAAGTTGTGGCTGACAGCGCACACTGGATTTAGTGAGACATCTAAGGAAAAACAAAAGCATATACATTGAGTTCAGAAAGTAGTCAGACTCCCTTCACTTATTTCAATTGTGTTATGTTGCAGCCTGATGCTACAATTGTTTAAATTAATTTTTTTCTCATTAATCTACACTCCGTACCCCGAAACAACAAACTGAAAACAGAATTTTAGGATTTTTTTGTAAATTTATTAAAAAGAAAAAACTGAAATATCACATTTACATAAGTATTCAGATCCTTTACTTAGTATAGCTGACACATCTTTGGCTGCAATTACAGCCTCAAGTCTTTTTGATTATGATGCAACAAGCTTTGCACACCTGGATTGGGGGATTTTCTGCCATTTTTCTTTGCAAATCCTCTCAAGCTCAGTCAGGTTTGATGGGGACTGTCGCTGTAGAGCCATTTTCAGGTCTCTACAAAGATGTTTGATAGGGTTCAAGTCAGGGCTCTGGACATTCACACTCTTGTGTTGTCTTCACTGTGTGCTTGGGGCCACTGTCATGTTGGAAAGTGAACCTTCAGCCCAGTCTGAGGTCCTGAGCTCTGTGGAACAGGTTTTCATTGAGGACATCTTTGTACTTTGCTCCATTCAGATTTCCCTCAACCCTGACCAGTATCACAGTCCCTGCTGCTGAAAAACACCCCCACAGCATGATGTTGCCACCACCATGCTTCACTGTTGGGATGGTATTGGGTAGGTGATAAGCGGTGCCTGGTTTCCTCCAGACATAACATTTAGAATTGAGGCCAAACAGTTCAATCTTGGTTTCATCAGATCAGAGAATCTTGTTCCTCACAGTCTGAGAGTCCCTTAGGTGCTTTTTTGCAAACTCCAAGTGGGCTTTCATGTGTTTTGCACTGAGGAGAGACTTCCACCTAGCCACTCTGCCATAAAGCCCAGATCTGTGGGGAGGTGCAGTGATGGTTGTCCTTCTGGAACTTAGTCCCATCTCCACACAGGATCTCTGGAGTTCAGTTAGAGTGAGCATCAGGTTCTTGGTCACCTCTCTCACTAAGGCCCTTCTCCCTCACTTGCTCAGTTTGGCCGGGCGACCAGCTCTTGGAAGAGTCCTGGTTGTGCTAAACTTCTTCCATTTGAGAGTTATGGAGCCCACTGTGCTCTTGGAAACCTTCAGTGCAGCAGAAATGTTTTTGTAGCCTTCCCCAGATTTGTGCATTGCAGAAACCATGTCTCAGAGCTCTGTAGGCAGTTCCTTTGACCTCATGGCTTGGTTTTTGCTCTGATATGCATTGTCAGCTGTGAGGCCTTCTATAGAGAGATATGTGTCTTT
>VUQI01022896.1:4234-25703 GCA_015106735.1 Paratilapia polleni
TGTTTGTGTGGGGTCTTGGTTTGGTCTTTGCTCTCCCTGTATTCATCTACAGGACCTTGGAAATTTACCCTGAGTCAAATGTTACTGCATGTGTCTTTAACTCCACAAAAGATGTATATGTGGTGACGGAGGGGATGAAAATTGCATTCAGTTTCATCATCCCTGTTATCATTATTTCCTTCTGCACTGTCAGAATTATTCAAGCTCTGAGTAACAGGCTAATGGAGGGTTTAAACACTCAGAGAATGGAGCAGAAGGCCACCACTCTCATCCTGGCAGTTCTCCTAGCATTCCTGATCTGCTGGGTGCCATTCCACGTGAGCAAGATACTAGATTTGCTCGAAGACGTTGGCTTTCTGAGCTGTCACATCATACTGGTCGTCTTCCAACAGGTCTCCACATACTTTGCCTTCTTCAACAGTGTCCTTAACCCCATTCTCTACGTCATTGTAGGGAAAAGCTTCCAGAAAAAAGCAAAGGAATTCTTCAAGCAGTGGAATAATAAGAGAACAGCATCTTTCAGCCGCACGTCCACACGCACACGCCTGACAAGTCTTAAATGTGAGAATGCCTCAAGGTAATCTGCAGGATTGTGGTCTTTTGAGTTAGGATGTGTGCTGTGATGATATATCAGTTGGACAATTATGTACTCAGGCATAAGAGAAAAATATTGTTGTTTGTGTAATCTGAATATATGGGGCTTATTTAACATTGTATATGTAACACTGTTTCTCCAAAAAATGATGTCCAGACAATGACATGTTTGTTTCATAGAAGTGATATTGAAGGGCTGTCAGTCTAGTTCTGCTTGATATAGTGAGGTTTGAGTACTCTTTGAGTGTTTCTCCAGTTGGAATATAACCTCCATTTAGCTAAGAGAAGGTAGTGTGCAGAAGAAAGTTGGCTTAGGACGACAGTGGCCTTTAACAGCTTGTTTCATACACAAGATCAAATGAGCGACTGGAGCAAGGACTAGTATAAGATAAATAAGGATTAGTTTCAACTGTATTTTGTGCAAAGCTATTGAAGCCCAAGAATAAAAATATGTAGTTGGAAAGAAAATATCAATAGGTTCACTTTATTTTCTTGGGCTTTGCTCCAAGTTTCTTAAGAATCTGACATAGAAGTGACTGATGCAAGATAACAAGTCTTTCCCATATCTCCTTAGATATATTTAAATTATATATATATATATATATATATATATATACATATATACATATATACATACATATACACATACATGTGTGTGTATATGTATATGTATGTATGTAGGGCCTTAAAAGTTCAAGGGTGTGGTCATTTTTAAAACCAGTAATCCAATATGGCTCTTTAACATGACATCCTGTTGACATTTGTAGCATGACAGGATATGAGACTCAAATTTCTGAATGTACTATTCTACTGCTCAAGCCCTAATTGTTGTTTTATTAGAAATGCTTTCAGAGTTATTGCAACATTAACAGCGCTACATAATTGAATAGCATTACCGCATTTATTTTATTTTGCAGAAATAATGGACACAAGCTAAGATAATGGAAAAAATACACAAAAGAAATGGAAGGAGATTTTGTGTCTCAGTGTTAACAATGTTTACACTGTTAATGTTTTAATGGTTAGATGTCCCACACCGATATGTGTACATATCTATGGTTATGTATTTGAATTTCTCTGTGCCGTGACATGATCTGGTTTTACTGCTACTGACCTGTAATATTTAGCAATAAACTTTAAAAACCTAAACCTGTCGTGTTTTAAACCCATGTAATATTTGTTACTTTTGTGTATTGTATTGTAAAAATCCCGTGACACCAAAAAGACATTTTAAACCTGCTAACACAGAAGAAAGACTGTGTAAACACACTGTGTAGATATTTGCATGCCTGTACAATTTTTTTACTTTAAATAGATTATTCATTATTCAAACTCACAGTATACTGAAGGACATTGAATTGCATATATCTTTGTAAACAGACTTCACTGTTGCTGACAACATCTGTGTGTTAACTGTGAACCTTTTGCATAATAAACTTAAGGTAACACATAGGGCTACGTAAATACAAAATCTCAATATTACTCATTTGTTGACATTAATAAATAAACCAAAAGTTTCCATACTTCTGTAGCCCCCTGTCATGTATTTCTATTTCATTACTTTTAATGTTTTTAAGCTGTCCATCATGAGCCTTACAATGGTTTTTTTTTTTTTTTTTTAAAATATGCAAATCTCTACTTTTTCCGCATTTTCAGGTTTAGTGGGCTGCTGATGAGAGCGCTCTGAAAGCTGTTGTTCTCAAACTGTGTTATGAGCCCCCCTGGTGGAACACAGACCCTCTACAAGTGGCAGCGTGGACCAAAAATATAAGATTTATGTAGGAAAAATGAACTTTTTGCAGTTTTTGAAGGGAGTGTATTCCACAGAAAGAACCAGTGTTTTATAGTTACTGTATTTTATGTCTGCACGACAGTTAACTTTACGCTGTATTATTAGAAACCAGCAAAAAATAATGGTAAGAATAAAATGCACTTCCTAATTTAAGTTATGCAACATTTAACTTTCTTACAGTGTTACACTGTGGCCTGTTGCACACATCAGAGAGGACACTAACTTTCATACAGTGGATTTCAGTGCCTCCAACAAGACTTTATTTGGTAAGCTGTGAAAGCAACCAACCAACAGCCACATCTCTATATAAGTTCTGTGGTTAACAGGCTGCCTGTGCCTGGTTTGTCTCTTGATCACATTGTCACATCCCAACAGAAACCTTCATTGAACTGCACTGCCTCTGATGAAATGGCGTGATATGCAAATACATGCTGTTACTGGAAAGTCATATTTAGTTGGAAGAAATACTCATTTACTGAAATGCAAGTCATGCATATGTATATTTTACCTTGTTGGGCCTTAAATGTTTATTTACATGAGAGGAAACAGTATTTGTACTATTTCATATAGAAAAACGTTAGTATTAGTGTTATTTGTATTATTTGTACATAAAAGTGGCCCCATTCACATTTTTCTCACATGAATGGGGACACTATAATAGCAAATCATAAAATTAGGCATATACAGGACATACTGTATAGTACATTAAAAATATATAAATACAGGATCTCATATACATCTGTACTCAGGCACATAATCAAGAAACTTGATGAGCTCATTTGGTTCTGTGTTGAATGTTAATACCATGGAAATATGATAACTTCCGCAATGAAATCATTGGACACTATTTGTATTTTGACCATGACCAAGCTGCTCAGTTATTTGCATTTTGAGACCTTCACTCATGTCATTGTGACAGTGAGCGTCCCATTCAGGCTTTAGTCACTGCTGTGTAAGGATGGACTCAGAAATTACCAACCACACGAACACATGCACATCTAACTCCTCAGTGGAGCAGCACATGAGAATACACAGCACAACTGTGTATTCTCTTTTTTTTATTGTGGGTTTTCCAGCCAACTGCCTGTCTCTGTATGTCGCCTGGATTCTAATGAAGAATGGGAACAACATAGCAGTCTACCTTGTCAGCCTGTCCATTTCTGACCTACTCTACACAGTCACTCTGCCTATTTGGATTGTACAAGCCCTGCAGAGACATACAGGTGATGGTCTTTGTAACTTCATGGCTGTAATCATGTACAACAGCTTTTACGTTGGCTCGGGTCTCCTTTGCTGCATCTCTGTTGATCGCTATCTGGCAGTGGTCTACCCGCTCCACTTCAACTGGATCAGAGAGGTGAGGACAGCAGCACTCGTCAGTATTGCTGTCTGGACTTTGGAGATTGTCATCCACATTATCTTACTTGACCACATGAGGGCACTGCAAGCTTCGAGATACTTGTGTGATCAGCAACTACCCATGACAAAACAAGATGCCACCGTTGCCCTTACAAGGGTTGTCTTGAGTTTCTTGGTCCCTGTCTTCATCATGACTTTTTGCTATCATCAGATCATGTGCTCACTCCAACAGAGCACCTCCATCCTGGCAGAGGAGCGCAGGAAAGTGGTACTGCTGTTGTTGTTCCTCCTTCTAACATACATAGTGTCCTTTATGCCCTACCAGACTGTCATGCTGCTCAGGGCTATACTCGAGCCCAGGACCTGCTTCTGGGCCACAAGGCTCAGAAATCCATTCCTGGTTACAGTTGCCACATCAACTCTAAACAGTACACTGGATCCTATAATATATTGTTTAATCAATGAGAGTGCTAAGGCAGAGATTAGGAAAACGACAGAGAAAGTGAGGGGACTTTTTATGAGGAAGAAAAGCTGTCAGAACTCTAACAAGTGAAGTATTTCTTTTCCTTGTTTTCAACCCCAAATGTAAATCAAATAGAAGACAAATTATTATTTGGGACTGTGTAATCCACAGTATGGGGTAATAGTACACATGTAAAGTAAGTGTAAGTGTACTAGTTTCCTTTTATGGTGATATCTAATTTTAATTGTAATTCCTGTAATTTGCGATGCCTGGCTGTGGTGTTAATGTTTTATTTTTTCATTCAATGCTCAGGTTTAAGTATTACTGTGTATTACTGCATCTGAAGTCATTGCTGAATTTTTTTATGTATTTTTGCACAGAAAAAGGACTGTGGAATCACTTGCATTTATAATACTTTTTAAAAATAAAAATCTCTTTGTTACAGTTATTAGTGCTTTCGTGACATACTAAAAACATATGTGTACCTGTCCTTTTTGAGCATACATGCCCAGCCATAAAAAAAAAAGCCATAAAATCATAACTATGCTGTTCAAACAATTAGGTGAACTGATATATATTACTTTATGAGACAATTATCAACATCACCTCTACCTGAGTTCATGTTTGTTGACACACCAAACAGAGGTACACACGTTCATATAGATTTAAATTAAAATTATGTCGTGGTCCTCTAGTTTGTTTTGTCGTGCCCTGTGACCCAGTAAATTACACAGCAGTCAGGGACAAAAGGCAGCAGCTGCTGCCCCTTCCTCTTATTTTGAGTAGACCGATTAAGCAGTGCCGAGCAAGACAACTGAATGTATCACTCATTCATCTGTTTTTATTCTATGAATTTATGGAATTTTGAATGGAAATACAACTTGATGCAGAGTAAGTAGAACTTTGTTAATATGAGTTTATGGTTTAAAGGAGCGTTTCAAAGTTTTAGCCTTATTAGTTATGTGATTGTGCATCTGCCAGAGGGCTGGGATTTGTTATGTTATGTTAACTACAATAAAAGTCCAATGTGAGAAATTTCAGAGCAATTGACATAAGCTGTGATTGCAATTTTTTTGTTTTGTTTTGTTTTGTTTTGTTTTTTGTGGTAGAAGGAAATGTAACTTCGAGGAAATTGAAGTAAATTATGAGTTTGCAGCAAGCTTGTTTATTTTCATAATTTATTGATGTAACGTACAACAAAAAACCTAAACAAATCTTGTAACACTGACAGGAAATTGTTTTACAGTAAGGTCCTTGGTACTTTGAAGGGCTGTTGCAGCATTTAGATAATGCTGGTGGACTCACATGAAAAGTCCATGAGAAAGTTGCTGTTAAAATCAAGGCAGCACAGTTGAGATATTCTGGCTTTTAATATTAACAAGGCCCTACACTCAATAGCATATTTCATTAGATTATCTCAAAATAATACATTTCCATTTCCTCAGTCCACGCCCACAGTTTGGAACAAAAACTTTCCATGGCAATTTGTAATCCCCAATGCTGAGCTGCAGTAACCCTGATTGCCATCTTCTGTCAAACCCACAAAAGACTTTTTAAAACATGCTTTCACAAGTTGAGACATAGACTTGTGACAGGTGTGCGAACTTGGTAGAGACTCTTAATTTATAGGTTAAAATATTCACATGCATTGTTGTATTCTTTCCTTATTTTTCTTGAAGGTCTAAGCATATGAACAACACATCTGCAATGGAAAACTTAACCTTGACCACCAATCATTCAGAATGTTACTTGGCTGACAACGCATCCAGGAGAAGGTTATTTCTGTTGTTCTACATGGCTGTCATCATCACTGCCATCCCTTCCAACACCTTCTTCCTCTATGTGTCCTGGCAGCACATTAGAAAGAAGAATGAGCTTGGTGTGTATCTGTTCAGCCTGGCTCTGAGTGACCTGACTTTCACTAGTGGTTTTAGCCTCTGGCTGGACTTCCTGTGGCGAGGAGTTTGGATCCATGGACACTACGTTTGTGTTTTGTCCATCTACTTTCTCTTCACCAACTTTTACACCAGTGAAGCTCTCCTCTGCTGCATTGCTGTTGACCGCTACCTGGCAGTGGTTCACCCATTAAAGTACACATCCTTGAGGAAGGTTAGCACTGCAGCAGCAGTCACTTTTGCCATTTGGGTGTTGGTGGTCTGTTTCAATGCCACCACCATCACCTGGGAGGACTCATACCATGAAAACAATACGTTTTCAGTGTGCTTTGACATTTTCAGTCCACTGTCAGCAAATCTGGTTCGGGCTAATGCAGTGCGCTTCTTCCTGGGGTTTATTATTCCAGTTCTCCTAGTGCTTTTTTCCACCTGGGGACTTTGTGTGGCTGTAAAGTCCAACCAGGCCACAGAGAAGCAGGAACGTAAACGGATTTTAAAGCTATTAACAGTACTTATGCTCTGCCTTTTGTTCTGCTTTGGACCTATCCATGTCATGATGCTTCTCCGCACACTGGTTGATGACTGCAGGAATATTGCATGGCTCCTCTATCCCTACAAGATCAGCATTGCTATTTCAAGCCTTAACTGCCTTGCAGACCCATTTCTCTACTGTTTCTTTACTAGAACAGGGCAGGCAAGTGTCAGTCGGGTTGTTCTCTTTTTCCAGGAAAAGAGGAGAGGCAATGTGTCAGTTTTTTAAGCATAGCAGTTGTGGGGTTTCAGTTTGTCAGCAAAATTATGAAAAAAAATACCGAGCAGGATTTGATTAAACTTTGTGGATTGGTGGTGCGTGGGCAAAGGAATAATGCATAAACTTTTGGTGAAGCTCCAGATCACTGTCCTTAAAATTTTAAGGCAGGCCACTCGTGGAGAATAATGTTTTCTGAGTTCCTGTCCAGTGTGTTTCTTACTGACAATTCACTTTAAAAGACCAAAACCAACAGTGCAACACTAAATCCACTCATTCTCCCATGTTGAGATTTTTAAAAAACTAAAAGTTTCTTTACTGGATGCAAGAGAGGCCAGCTGGTGAGCACAGTAGAACAATTAGCTTAAAAGCCAGAAAAAAAAAGATCAAAACATATACTTACAAAGTGACCATAGACTTGTCCAAATTAATGCAGATGTTGCTCCACAACTGTTGGATGTGTAAATAAACTCTTTGCTAACACAATGCCATAAAGTTCACATTATGCCAATCTACAAATTGGCATCCAAGTGGGAAAAAATAAGCTATTGTATGTTTAACAAGAAGAGTACTCAGGGAGCACATCCTTTGAAAAGTCCAATAGTGTTTTGCACTTTTAAAGAAAGTGATCTGATTCTTGAGTCACTGGTAAGTTCAAAACAATAGTCTGCAGGGGAACGTGTTAATATTGACTTTTTAAGGCTACACAAGATTAAGTAGCTAGTTTTATAAAGAGAAAGAAAAGCTGACAAAAACTTGGCATGCAGCCTCACGGGAGCCTGTTTTTTTTTTTATTATTATTATTAGTTAGTATTATTTATTATTAGTATTAGTATTAGTATTATTATCAATGTTTGTTATTTGCAAGTGTTTACATTGTTTTTATTATACCCTCAGTATGTTTACTGTACATTTTTTATCTCTGCCTGAAGGTACTTCATTAAAATCAGCAGTGAGTTATTGACAGTGTAGACTATTTGTTGTCTTGTGGGAAACTTTCAAACAGATCCAAAGAGCACTTTGAGTGGACAGTGAGACTGGAAAAGAGATATATAAATGCCTGTGCTTATTTGCAACCGTTTATCCGACTTTGTGACTTTTATCACTGCATCTTACGAGTGAATCACACTTTTGACTGGTTTTACTTCAGCTTTTTTTGTCACGCTGTTTGTATTTTCAGTCAGACAAGTGTCTGGGTCAGATGCCATGTGAAAAGAACCTTTGAGTTTAACAAACCAAAATAAATGTGTCCTTTCCATTAAAAAAACAAAACAAAAAAAACCCAAAAAATAAAACCATAATAAAGTTTTGCATACGCATTTTGGAAGTTTGAAGGAAAAAGTCACTAATGAATTGCAAAAACCTTTTGATCTAAAATGCTGTTATTTCACAAATAAAGCACTTATCTCAATTATTAGAGTGAATTGTACAGTCATTTATGCATTCTTACAGGCAATTTAAACTGAAAGTAAATAAAAAACTTTATGATGACTTAATTCTATACTTAAATTTAAATTAGGAGACAGAATGTACTAAGAAAATGGATGGATGGATGGATGGGTGGGTGGATGGACAAATGGAACACAAACATGGACGTCTGGAGCCCTATAGCAGACATTTGAGTAAATGCAAGCCAGTAGTCCTCATGTTTTTAAATCATTTCTGTTATCTCTGAACAAATTATTTTATTTCATAAGGTGATGAGCATTATCACAGCACTTACAATCTATAGAAATGCATGCATGGGATAAATGTCACATTAACTTTATTTTAACAGCATGACATTAACTTTGAGAGACAAGAAACCCTAACCAGACAAATCCAGATTAGTGCAGCTCCAAGACATGTGAATAGACAAACAAACAAACAGGCACCCTTCAGCCAGATGTTGTTAAAGAAAGTTTAACCTAGTTGGGATCCAGATGAGAGGTGAGTCCTCTTAATGCCAATATTCAATTCAATTCAATTTTATTTATACAGCGCCAAATCACAACAACAGTCGCCTCAAGGCGCTTTATATTTTAGGGTAAAGACCCTATGAAAACAAAGGAAGGAAAAAAAAAAAGAAGAAGAAGCAAAGCTGCAGTTCTCAAATGAGTAACCTTAGGCTCCCATGTTAAAAAGATCAACTTTACAGCATTGTGCCTTTTGGGGGGTTTTTACTGCAACTGTCTTTTAAATAATATGGTGTAACATGTGGTTAATTGTACTGACAACTCATCCAGGAAGTCTGTGCTCATGTTTTGGTGAGTGAAACTCTTGTATTTCATTTGTGTGTTACTTAGCACTAATTAGCAGGTATATGCATCTGTGCATTGCACCCAGTTTATAGATAATGTAGGAGGCTACTCTGCCATCTGGTCCAAGTGTGGTGAGTTCTGGCTCCAGAATAAAAAAGAAAAAGAAAAACAAGACTGTGATGGCCATAATCCACATGTCCACAAACAAATCTTTTATAAACAGAAAAACAGCAAAAATACCTCAAAACAAACAATTTGATCTTTATTTTGTCAGAAAAATACAACAATTCAAATGTGCCCAATTGCAAGATTTTGCCTTTTTTTTTCACAAGTATTTACAGTGTGACACACTCATGTTGCTTTTAGGCCATCATAACAGCAAAGGCTGAAAAGGATCAGATAGGATTCACCTATCACCTTCGGTTCCCCTTGACTGTGTAACAGACTGGCTTTTTTATAAGTAAAGTACAAGGACATCACGAAAGAAAAGTACCCTAGGATCAACAGGTTTTGTTAGTGAATTCTTATCTTTACCTGGATGTTGGCAGCATTTCAGTAGTGGCATGTGCGAGACAGCCTGCTCTCACTCAGGCATGATGTATGAATGACTCTGTAGACTGTACTGGTGGTATAACAAAAACGTAATAGCATGACTATTCCTGGAATAAAGCCAACTGAGCCATGGGAGCTACAATGAAGAGAACTGACAGCTTGACTGGACTGCTCCTGTTATCTAAGGGTCCACCTCATTTGGAAAGCAATCACTGAATCAGTGAATCAGGGTACATAACTACATTTTGACCAATCCCAATCCTGGCAGATGTGACTTGCAGATGGACTATGGGAATACTCAGGGTAATGTATACATGCACATGCTGCAGAGAATATCTGAACCAAATATACACATGTGCAAAAAAAACAGAGAGACAAATATAGCAGTCTACCGTTGTCTACAGTCTACAGTCTACAGTGTGGTAATGACATTACACAAGCTATTTGTAAAGAAGAGTAGACTGGATTTAATTTTACTGCGTTTACTATAATAGCATAATATGGTGTTAGTTACAGTCGGTAATTTGCTCCAGATATAAACTGTAAAAATAATGTCTCCTTTCTCATTAATGTGAGATAGTTCTCAGTCACTCTTTTTCTTTGTACTTATTTAAATCACTAATTGTTAAACTCAAATACCTCTAATTAATCTGCTTCTCTCAGACACATCTCTGCCCAGCTACAATTTCTCCTAATTCAAGTCTCTCACTTGTTTCTTTCTCACTGTCCAGTCCAACAAAACCATAATAAGCCATAATAATAGTTGCTTTTAGTGATTAGAAAAGAGGTGGACAGCATCAAGAATCAGATTTTGTGCCCGATTTTTATACTGTGCAACAAATTATGCTACAACCTGAAGTAAAAGGGTCTGATTATCTGGTATCATACTTGATAATGCTTAGGACATTGCTAAATTGAAAAATTTCAGGTAAAAATGGGGGTTGTTTTGTGCTTTCTAACAAACAAATCTCTCTACCTTCTTGACAGGGGACATTATAAAAGGTGACAGGAAAAAGAGAGAACCCAAGCAGACTCAAAGTGGTTATGCTGAAATTACAGAGCTACAGCCCAGATATGTGTGTTTTTTAGATATTTCTTTAGGCACTTTTGCATTTAACAGGACACAGTAGAAATAGCCCTTGTGTTATCACTTAAACCCACCGTATATACTGACCAGCCACTCCATTAGGTACACCTGTTCAACTGCTTGTTAACACAAATATTTAATCAGTCAATCACATGGCAGCAACTTTGCATTTAGGCATGTAGATGTGGTAAAGAGGAACTGCTAAAGTTCAAACTGAGCATCAGAATGCAGAAGAAAGGTAATTTAAGTGGCTTTGAATGTGGCATGGTTGTTAATGTCAGACAGGCTGGTCTGAGTATTTCACAAACCGTTGATCTGCTGGGATTTTCCTGCACAACCATCTGGTTTACAGAGAATGGTAAGATAAAATATCCAGTGAGCAGCAGTTCTCTGGGCAAAAATGCCTTGTTGATGCCAGAGGTCAGAGGAGAATGGCCAGACTGCTTTGAAATATCTCTGCATCTCTGAATGCACAACATGTGGAACCTTGGAGCAGATGGGCTACAGCAGCAGAAGACTCACCGGGTGCCACTCCTGTCAGCTAAAACCAGGGAACTGAGGCCAATCTTCTATTGTCCACCAAAATTGGACAATAGAAGATTGGAAAAGCATTGCCTGGTCTGATGAGTCTTGATTTCGGCTGCAACATTCAGATGGTAGGGTCAGAATCTGGCGTAAACAACACGAAAGCATGGATCCATCCTGCTTTGTATCAATGGTTCAGACTGCTGGTGGTGTAATGGTGTCGGGGATATTTTCTTGACACACTTTGGGCCCCTTAGTACCAGCTGAGGATCATTTAAACACAGCTGAGTATTGTTGCTGAGCATGTTCTTCCCTTTATGATCACAGTGTGCCCATCTTCTGATGGCTGCTTCCAGCAGGATAACGTGCCATGTCACAAAGCTCGAATCATCTCAAACTGGTTTCTTGAACATGACAGTGAGTTCACTGTACTCAAATGGGCTCCACAGTTGGCAGATGTCAATCCAATAGAGCACGTGTGGTGCATCATGCATGAGCAGCTGACAAATCTGCAGCAACTCTGTGATGTTGTCATGTCAATATGGGCCAAGATCTCTGAGGAATGTTTCCAGCACCTTGTTGAATCTATGCCACAAAGAATTAAGACAGTTCTGAAGGCAAAACAGGGTCCAACCTGGTACTAACAAGTTGTAACTAATGAAGCGGCTGTTGAGTGTCGATGTCTCTGTGACATATCACAGACATATTTGTTTTTGTTTGTTTTTAATTTGTCTTGACTGGTATAAATGACATCATATTACACTTTACTTCATTATCTCAGTTGTCAGACAAGTTGTTAGGCAGATCTCACATCTCCTGTTACATTTTATATCACTCTCGCTCGGCTCCTTCACGCCCTGTCTGGCACTCCCTCCAACATTTCTTCTTTATCATCCTTCCTGTCGCTTTCAGCACTTTCACACTTCTCTCTTCCTCATAGCTATTTGTTCTGGAAATAACCTCTTTGAAGCTTGTAGGAAAGATATAATCGAATGTTCAAGTAGGGGAAACCTATTAGTATTATAGTGGAGTTCTCTTTATATATTGTATTAATGTGTCAGATGAAATTCTGTCTATAATTTAAATTTTCTACAGGAAACAGGTTTTTTTCCTTGAAGTAAAACTTTGTTGTGTGTGGTTTGTATGCACTGCTGTTTGATATTTGAGCAACAAATCAGCAGCAAGCTAAAGCAGAAACACCTTAAAGAGCCGAGTTTTTAAAAACACACCAGAGTGCAGCTCAGATGTAAGAAATTTGACTCATTGACATTAAACATCAAACATTAAAATGGCTTAAAATGTTTCCATCCTGAATGATGACTGACAGTATATGGAAAAAATAAGAAGAGGCTCTTTTGTTGTGCTGTGTTGTGTTTGTGATTTATTTTTGGCTTATGTGAAAGAGTGTGATACAAAGCAATTCAAATGCTGGGAAATTTGCAAACTCCCTTAGCTGGTATAGCTGGTATCTGTCACGCAATGTGATAAATTTAGTGCTTTAAATTTGAATGAAAGCTCTCGGAAGTGAATTCTGCATATCATTTGCAATATTCTCACATGTCACTATCAGGAATTTCCGCTTTTACATGAACATTAGTCCAGAAACGAGAAAGCTTTGCTTAAAGGTTATTACCATAATGTAAGGTATGTGAAAAATAACATTGATATCATTCAACTTATGTTCTGCTTTGGCAAAATCCATTTTGTGGAGACTGCAGATTTGCTTTATACACGACTAAAGATGCATAAATAGTTAATGTGTTGGCCTCCACAGGTGATTTTTCATTGTGGGTGATTTGTGGTCATTTTCAGCATGTGTAAATGGAACAGAAACTGGGCAGGATTCTCCATTATAATGATCTGTTTACAACACTGTGTGAATTTATTCCATGCCCTTTATCCTCCCATTGATTACCCTTGCTAAGATTAGGATGTGTGCCCATGATGCATGTTATCGGCCTCTCCGGATGGGACACACACACTCATTCATATACGCTCTGACTCTGATGGATGACATCAGTTAGGCTGTCCTTAACTTTGCCTTTATGCAAGAGGGAAAACTGAAGTCATAAGAAATGCTTTTGACATGAGTTTTGAGAGCAGGGTTTCTCCCACATTAACGTTTTAAATATCAAACATAAACATCATATTTGCATGTGCAAATTTAATTTAATCTTCACTTAATTTCACCTTGACTGTGCCCTCTAGTGGCCACTATAAGGGGAGTAGAAGAAGAAATGAGGTGCTGTAGTAGTTTACAGAGCCACAAGTTTCACAAAGGTGCTCAGGGTGGGTGTACAGCTTATATATATATGTTTACTGCTTTAAAACAAAAGTCAGTGTTTAACCATGAAATTTGCATAACTTTATGTTTTTATGTTCTAATGCTGTAAATAGTCTGTGAGTTGAAGTGCTTTTTGGGAAGTAAGTTATGATGCAACTTAATTATACAGCATCATGACTGGTTGACTCCGAGCCATAAATATGACAAATCACACATCAGTTCAATAGCCATCAAAGTCAAACATCCACAACCTCATTCTTACTTACCTTAAGGACCAGCTATAAAAGGAGGCCTTTGGGTGAAGCCAGATATGAGTACCCGCTCATCACAATGCCTGTCTCCCCTTTCTAGTTTTAGGAGAACACTGTCAGTAGATGTAAGCGTCACACTAAGAACGATTAAAACAAAGAGCTATACGGGAAATTAGTAATTTTGGTTTGTCAAACAGATTAAGAGTGAATGGTGCATGTGTTTGACCAGTAAGTAGAACAAACACATGCAAAGAGAGTCACAGTCATTTTGATTGCATTTAGTGAGTGATCTGATTCCTCCAATGACTTACACTCATTTTACTCTTGACACTTCCACTGTGTTTTAGTATTTCATGTACATTAATGCAGTTTTCTGTGTGTCATCCAGCATAGCAACTAGAGGTTGTACATATATACCATGCTGTAATACCCACTTCAGCTCCTCATTATATTCAGTGAACACACAAAGTCAGATAAGAATATGTGTGCAAATTATAATATTTAAGACTGAGAGAATACAAGGGTCATGTTTTTAGTTTATCCTTATCAGTTAGATGTTTTTCTCTCAGAATCTGTATCAAGTAGTTGTTTTGTACGGGACTAAAGAATATTGAAAAACTGTTATTTTCAAGCATTTTGTTTTTTACATGGCAAACTTTGTCAATTTGTTCTGTGAATCTTGTTGTACAGCACTTTGATTATCAGCTCAGTCACTGACAGACATTAGTTACCTGCACTGTTCAGGAACACATTCAACTTGAGTCTGATTGATTGTTTGAACACTTGGGTAAGCAGACTAATGAACAACACATAGCAATAATATTGAACAGTGAGATTAAAATCTGCTTTGTGATTCATCATGTGTGGGGAAGTCATTGACATAATGGGACAGAGAGACAGTGAAAGGCAAAGGAGAAAGCAAAGGAGGGGAGCGGAGCAGGATGAGGTCACCTCGCTTTCTTGAAGGAAAGCTCCACATATAACACAAATTATTAAATGCAATTTACTTCTCTCCTTTAATTGACCTGTCTCCATGGCATTTGTTTTTTCAGCTGCATTTTAAAACAGGGTGTACGTGCATGAATGAAGACCTTGGGCTTCAGCTTTCTGCAGCACATCACTTACATAATAATAAATGCCAAGAGCTTCACCAAGGCAAATTTGCTATCATGATGTGTATCTTTTAGACAATTTTTTTAAAGCTAAAATGTTGAGTGGAAATAAGAATAGGGATTTATATATACATCCAGATACTGTAAGCAAGGACTGTCAAAAAAAACGCTCTCTGAGTAACTCAGCATCTTATAAGAGCTGGCTGCTGAATGTTCACACACTGCCATTTCCAATCTTTATTTTTATTCAGTTAGTAAGAGCTGCATTGGTGTAGTTATGCCACTCACAATGGTACTGCTCTTTCTTTGTTTTTGTGTGGTGTAAAACCTTTGAAGCAAGCTTTATTAGCTATAATGATCAACAGAATATGTGGTATCTCTGGGTGTCCTGCAGCGGAAAGGTCAGAGTACATTATAGAGGAGGAGGAGAAAGAAAGACTGAATTGTGTGTTTACACGGCTACCTTTAAACACTATATTGCAAACCAATACAGGATAGACAGATGCCGATAACAATATTTGGTGATTTAAAATCCTGATATTCCAATATATCGGCCGATTTTTTTTTTTCCTTTCAGACAGATCAGCTGGTAGTTGTCTTTGTGGTGTTCCAAAGGTGTGTTGCCAACAGGGAAGTTGCAGAGCGCCCTCTGGTGGACAAACTATACAACATCAACATTCATAACATGGCTGAAAGGTATTTCTCGCATGTCTTATTTACTTTTTGAGCTTTCATCTGCCATTAGAAATGCTGATACCAATAGATCGGCAAATAGTTAATATCGGCCAATAATAGTGGCTCTACTTTAAGCTAGTCAAATTTTTTTTTACTGCTGCATTCATTCTTTATGAGTACTTACAGAAAGACTATACTTATTTTGTCATGTTTATTTCATTGAAAAAAGGCACTCACTACATTTAATGTGGCAAAATAACTGTACACAACAAACAGCCGCACAGTGTATCACAGGTTAGGGTCATGGAAAGGTTAATGCTATCAGATAAGCAGGCTACTAGAACAATCAGTGTGTGTGTGTGTGTGTGTTGTTCACCTTGAGAAATGCATGCAAAGCACACCAGTTGGTATATTTAATAATTCTGTAAAATTTAAAGCCATTTTTGAGTATTGGTGAATGTTTGTAAAATGCAAATAAAGTCAAAATAGAGCAAAACTGTAGGAAATACACAAACGTCCCACATATTTCAGTGTCAGGATGTTCTGAGTCACTGTGTTAGACTGTGTTGTTAAAAAAGAAATACAAAAAAGGAGCGCATTCAGCATATTTTACAGTTCAATGAAAAATAACAAATATAACTGTGGTGCTTGGCTGATAGAAAAAAGAGTAAACATATATGCAAACATGCTTGGTGAATACAAATCAACAGCATCACATTCATCAATTAATATTTATTCCAGCACTCTCAACATGTTTGTGATCATGTGAATGTTGTAAAAAAATGTAAATCCAAATATATTTGTGTTTGTGACAATCTGTGTTGTGTGTATGCCTGTGTTGGTTCACAAGTAAGAAAATGGTGACAATCATTTCTGAGACAAATTTCTTCTATGCTCAGGAAAAAATATGAGTGAAAGAAGTTTATTTCACTCATTATGACAGCTGCAATTTCAAGTCTTTAAGGTAGTTCATGCCAGCAATTAACAGCTATGGTTGTCTTTTAATTACCATGCTCTGCAAATAGTTTTTTCAAGCTCTTAGCATATAGTAGTTTTTACCATCAGGCTACATATTCAAAGCCAAATATAATGTAGCAATAGTTCTATATGTCATCTAAGTAAATACTGCCTGTTGATCCAGCAAAAACACCTCCTCCCCTCTTCTATTCGTTAAATGCTAAAGTCACTTTGTAGTATGCTGCTGAGCTAAAAATAGACCCCCAGAGTATGAGATGACAAACTATAGATCGATAATATTACTGAAGATGAATGGCATGAATCTAGCTCTCAAGCTGTCCTGCCCACATTGTTAAAAAATAAGATTCAGCATGAACAGATGGTCAGTGCCCAAGTGTCTCATGAGAGCCTCGAGGGCTAAAAAAACAACAGAGCTGAGCAAGACAGCTCCTGCAGAAATTAAAGTTCTTAAGTAGCCTATTTTACAGCAACATCTCAATGAGGTATTTCTACGACACCCTCTTCTGCATGTTCAGTTTTATTCACTTTTGGCAACACATTTTCTTCCCATAGTTATGGCACGATGACTGGCTTCCTGGGAGCAGTTCCAAAGCAAACAGAAAGGCACATTTCTTGACATCCCAAAGGACTGTGCACTCTCTCAGTCTGAGTCTGAGTATCTTTCACTCTTCCTGTCTCAACACTACTTGTCTGTGCATGAAGTGTTTGTCTATTCAATACTTAGTCATTCTCTGTCTTTGGCCTGTGCCGGTGTGAATCCATTCAACTTAGAGCGCTCTACTGTGTACTGTGACAGGTTTGTCAGACTGGTGTTTCCCTCTTTTCTTTCTCCATTTTCCTCATCTGGCTCCCCATCTTCTTCTTCCTCCTCCGTTCTCTCCTCACCAAGCATGGCACTGCCATTGTTTATGACTAAACTCGCCCTTCGAACATCATCAGGTATGTTCCTCCGCAGTTCACGGTTCTTGTTGCGCCTGGCCAGCTTGCTGAGGGATCCGAATCGTAGGTTGAAGAGATTTTCCTCTGAAGAAGATGCAGTCTCTTGCATTTGCTCATTCCCCTGATGGTCGTACGGCTCACAGGCCCCCTTCAGCCTCAGGTTGTTCAGTTTGCTGTCAATGCTCTCTTGGGAGGACGTCTTGAAACGGCTGGCATCCAGACTGGCAAACATAGCCCGTTTCTCTGGTGACAGCATGTCAAGAGAGTGAGCTCGCTGCTCTAGGCCAAGCTGACGCCGCTCCATGCTGCGGATGGTGGCGGCCCGCTGGAGCTTGTCGTGGATCTCAACACTCAGACGCCGTCGAGTTTCACGAAACTCTGCTTGGACATTTGCTTTCCATTCAGCAGCATGAGCTTTAAACTCCCCAACCTGTGAAAACCACAAAATAAGTAAAGGATAAGGGAAAGATTAGAAACTGTGACCTTTATACATATATAACTTTCAATATAACAGTATAGAAAGAAAAATATAGAAAAGGACAATCTGTGACTATTGAAAAAAGCTAAGAAACAGAAAAAAAGGTAATGTCACTATTAGACATGTGCTCACAAAACAAATATGCCTTTTACAGAAAAGGTCACCCTGCCATTTACAACTCTATTATTCTAAGGGTGTCCTGTTATGCTGTTCCTTATTTTCTGTCATGTATACACACCACTGCAGTGTTGGATGCTTATATTTAATGCAGCAAAAGGGTCAGATAATGAAATATTGATGTCATTATTAAATGCTAACGTGATCCCTGAATCAGGGATTCTCAAAGTTTTGATGTGTACCAATTCACAGAGCCAGCATACTGTTGAGAAATGCGCCATCAAACAAAATAATTCTAAAACCAATAATTTATTGATTAAACGTTAAGCTGTCTGGGAAGTTCACTGGTGAGGGAGAACTCCTCCAATATAGCACAAAAGAACCTGCAAAGAGGTCGTTTCATTCCTAACTGGACATGAGGCTGTTCAGGGGTGCAGTTTGACACAATAGTTCAATAACGTAATAAATGCAGACTGTAGCAAAAGCCATTATTTCCCCATCATGTCAGTGATGTAGTAGTCAGTAATCAGCAAGTTTGTAGATTGTATTTAGGCATGCCGTTTTATGTTTCAGAGTGTGGGTGTTGCTTTTACTTTATGTTTGAAACTTGTTTTCTTAATTGTACTTGTTGTGCTAAGTTATAGCTTTTCAACCATAAGTAAGGTAGCTGTTACATTTATCCACACCAGCCTTGATTTGGTAACATTAATAAAGTTTAGTATGCTGTCTAAAAGACTGCACTTCTGTATGTCAAAATGAATAGAACTGTGCCGCACTTCCAATACCCTGGCTTTAAATATTTGGTTTCCAATTTTTTTTTCCACTCTTGTGCCCAGCAAGCATCAGCCAGTCAGAAGAAAGGAGGCTTTTAGGGAGAGGGGTTGCTAGGGAAAATTGTGTATTCTGCAACTGATTGGTGAGTGGTTGCTGGCAGTCATTAGCGTGAAATCGATCGCAAAGAGGTACATTCCTTGCGATTGCTGGGGTCGCTAGCAGGTTGCCGCTGTTGCCAGTAGTTTGCATGGAAGATGCCAATTTTTCTGCAAACACGCACAAACTACTCGCCAAGTGGTAGTGAAACTGTGAAAGGTGCAAACTGAAAAGAGAGAGCGTTTGCTTTCAAAGTAAAAGTTGAGCCTTTTGAAATCGGTTGGTTTCAGCAGTAAAGCACAACTTTTACTATGAAGGTGGATGTTCTCTGTTTCCGGTTTGCGTTGCACTTTTTCCAATTTCACTGCAGCTCGGAGAGTAAATCGCGAGTGTTTGTAGACAAACTGGCATCTTCCATACAAACTATGGACGACCGCAGCTGTCTGTTAGCGACCAAAGACAAGGAGATTTTTGGTGCAGCACCCTCTTTGTGACCGATTTCACGCAGCAACAGCCAGCAACCTCCAGGAACCACTGACCAACCAGTCAGGGAATACACATTTTTCCCTAGCAAACAGAGGTTGCCAGGGGGTCATCGACTGGTCTCTAGGCCTGTGTGACCGAGGCCTTAAAGAAATGGAAGCATAAGACAATACAAGATAAACAAGCATGTTTTTAAATGTAAATAATGCAAAGCCACTATAGTGGAATCCTGAAATTAAAACAAATGAGAATAACCGATCATCTTTTAACTCACTATAGAAACAAAAAAAATCTAACATAAACTGTCAGACACCACACTAAGCTTTATGATTAGTTCTTAAACCTTTCTTAAACTTCCCTTTCTTCTTAAACTTGGTAAAATATATCTCTGGCAGACTGCCACTGAACCTTCAGACAAGGTCGACAAGTTGATTAATAATCAAATAATAGAGCAGACAGAAGATGCAGGGAAGAGTTCTAAAATAATATACCCATATAATCAGTCTCACCTCCTCTTTGGTCTTCTTAGACAGAACTCGAAGCCAGTCTCCAATCATGCTGAGGACAGCTGCAAAGTACGCTAAACCCACAAGGATCCAGAACCAAACCAGAGGTTTGTACCACTTCATGTAGTCGATCTTACGGTTTCCACCTGGACGGGAAGGAAAATGCTGGTACAGTCATACTTCAGCAAAACAGCTTACTGTGTCAGAATTTTGGAGCATAACTCTACCTGCCACATAGTCTCCTATTCCCACTGTAGTGAGAGTGATCACAACAAAGTAGATGGCATCCAGTGTGGTCCAGCCCTCTATGTGTTTGAAGATGACAGCAGGGATGGTGACAAAGACAATACAGCCGGCAAGGATGAACAGGATAACGGACGTCACTCTTATTTTTGTCTGGCTAATCTGCTTGTGTTTTTGCTGAAAAAAAAAAAAAAATAGGAGGTGCATTTAGAACCAATACAAGCAATTAAAAAGATCACACAAGGGTGACAGTGTGATCTACAAAAGGCACTGGTACACAATTCACAAAGAAAAAAGTGGACATAGTGCCATATGGGATAAGAATAAAAAAAATAACTAAATGTTAGAATTATACTTGCATATTGGCGGGGTTTTTTTTTTTACACAACAAACAAAGAAAAAACAAAAGAAACAAACAGTTTGCTTTTGTATCTCACCCTGAAAATCTTCTCAACTCTCAAGACGCTTTTTACAAAGATGGTCCCCAGCTGGTCTCCAATCCCCGCCAACAAGAAGCCAAAGAGAGGGATGCCAAATATGGCATAAAGGATGCAAAAGATTTTGCCGCCTTCCGTGCTCGGAGCAATGTTTCCATAACCTGTCGAACAATTGGAAGCACAATGAGGAGGGGATGAAAAAGTAGGGAGAAAAAAATGAAGAAACAGGACATGAAGGTCAAAAAACAAAGAGGCAAAGCAAGGCTGAGAAGAGTGAGTGGTAAGATAAGATGCAGAAGACAATCAAGACCTTCTTATGCAACATAATCAATTGAAGCTCTTATGTAATACCTTTTAGTTCCAGGAGCAGGGCCTGAGGTAAATAAGGCAATAATTAGATTCCCCTTAAAGAAAATTGCATTAATAATGACATGCTACTACAGGGAGGTACAATAAAGGAGCAGGAGACAGAAATTACTAACTATTTTATGCAGTATCTCCTGCTGAAATGCAGAATAATATGTGTCCTTTCTGCAGCACTTTTTTACCTTTATTAACAGAATTAATATGTGCAAACATGTTGGGGGGAAATGTGTACATCACACATCACATCATATGTACATCACAGAAGGAAAAAGCTTCTTCAACGGGGGTTACTGTTGCATATTCTGTTGCAGACAATTAACAAAAGAAAAAGTTCTGCACAAAAAAAAACATTATCAAAGTAAAAAATAATTTTAAAAGAGCAAGGACTGAGACATGGATGTGTATAATTTTCTAGTCTGTCATTTTTTTCTACAAATTTCTGACTTAAAGTGTTAAAATCATGTAAAAAAAAAAA
>VUQI01022915.1:10056-23595 GCA_015106735.1 Paratilapia polleni
AGTCAAAAAAAAAAAAAAAAAAGATGAAGATCAAAATGATCTTTCACAGCTTGAAAAGAGTATTTGGCCCCCTAGGCTAATGACATTAACAAAAGCTACTTTAAATCAGAAAACAGTAAATCTGAATTCCAGTGATATAACACTGGATGTGCTGCTTGGAACTAGTTTTATGTCCACATTAAGAAATTTTATATTTCAAGGAAACTGTATATAGCTATGGAGAATCTTTAGTAAGTAACCAGATTTTCTAGTGCATTTGTCGTCCACGCACTTTCGACCAATCATATTTGAAAGGGCTTCGGCTGCATGCAGATGAGCAGTCCATGTGGAGAACAAAAGATGAAAACACAACAAACAAAATGCAATCTCAAACAATCACCTATCACCTGATGATGATTTGTGTTCTGCCTATAGACAGTATAAAAGATGGCCTATAGACAGTATAAAAGATGGACGTAGAAAAGTGAAGCCAATGCAGATAAAATTGCCTTCTTGACCCCTTTGGTTGAAAAAAATCTTTCTTTCGTATACAAAACTATGGGGAAAAAGCCCTCGGCCCTGACCTGAGTAAACACTTCCCTGAGGACTTTATAGGCTCAGTCACTTGTTTTGGGTTGTATTGAATAGAACATTTTGTAAATTTTGGTCATTCTAAAGTCAGAAAGGAGGATTTTCCAGGGTATGCTCATTGCCTAACAAGAGGTTAACAACTTTGCCCATTGTTTTATCTGGCAGGCAATTGCAGACCTTAGATCAAATTACACTGCAACACAAACCAGCACTGCAAATAAAGCTAATGTGCTTAACAGTTCCTACGCTTAATCAGAGCACCAGAGATTGAGCCACCAAAACTGCAATCCTACCCAGAAGACAAACCTCTACCACCTGGCCACTGAACTGGATACACTCAAGCGGGCAGGCCCACAGAAGGCTACTGACCCTGATGACATCCCTGGCTGCCTGCTGGGGCCTGCCCCGAACATCTAGTTGGGATGCCTGCTGACATCTTAAACGTGTCACTGAGCAGACCAGCAGGCACTCTAGTCTGAATGACTTTAAGGTTGTTGCACTTACTGCCACACTCACCAAATTGGGCGTTACCCAATACCAACCTCACAGGACCCCTTTCACATTGCCTATCGCCCAGTATACAGAGGATGCTAGCTCACCAGCATTGCACTGACTCAGCTGAACACCTACAACACCAGGATAAAGTTGATTTCAGCTAGACTGGCAACCTGTCCAGGGTGTATGCCCTATAGCAGCTGGGATAGGCTCCAGCCCCCCTGAATTGGATAATCGGAAAAAAATTAATGGATGGATAGATGGATGGATGGATGGATGGATGGATTTTCAGCTGTAACCTGACAGAGCAAAATGTAGGTGACAGAAACTGAAGGTAAAAAAATATGTAGAAACAGATAAGACACAGTTTACTTACAGACCGATGATAACCAGATAGCAATAGACTGTGGAGCGGATCCACCCTCAAGTTTTTGCTACAGTTTATGATGATTTCATTTTTTTCAATAATTGTTCCATAAACATGTAATGTACTGATGGGCTGTGACAGCTTCATTTTTATAGAGGATTTCATTATTTCTGTCATTACTAGATTAAAAAATAATGCTTAATGATATTTACAGAAAAACTATGCTTTAATGTTCCCTAGTGTAACCATTTATAATTTTATCTAACATCAGTCTTCACTGATAGATGATGACTCTCTTACAACCATAGCAGAGGTGTTTTACTGAGTTACTGATAATAGTAAAAGTTAAGTAATAGTAACTGTTTCACATGTAACTGCAGGGCAGGGCAACTTTCCAAGTTGTTCATGAATGTAAAGTTTTATCAGTAAAGGCAAACGTCATAAGAAATGTCTGCGCTTTTATAGAGCTATCTACATGTTGGCCAGTTAGATATTAGATATTTCAGTATAATTTTGGAGGGATGAGCCATTTTAAATAAGGAATACAGATTGTGTTGGGACAAAATAAGCCACTATGAATGGATCCAAATAGGATGAGTTGGGAAATCACCAGATCCAAATTGGATCTGGGATTTATCTGGGTCTGAATCCATGATCCTTATGTGTTTTGGAGCCATCCCGCCATGCAAGTAGACTCAGATGCAGACCCAGTTTGCTGATCCATTACAGAGCCTATGATACCTTCCAGTTCAGAGTCACTGCGTGACTGAGATTAATTTAGGTGATTTTCAGTGGAAAATATGTTGAGGTTCAGAGTTTGAATTTCAGACACTGTACCTTTCAAAATGTTGTTTGACATTATTTAATGACTGATTCTCAATCTATGAACAAATTTCAAGCAAATTTCAATTTCAGCAAATTTCAGAACACAATCAGACTCTCTGCAGCCTGCTTTTAAAAAAGTTACTGTAAAATACATTTAATCCCATTTTAAAATCGTAGTCATTTCAGCCTCATTTTCACTCAGATATTCACATCATCTCCAAGATCCAACTGTGATGGACATTTTTCCATCAGTTTGACTGACAATGTGACAAAGGATTGATAATTGATCAGTGTGTTATGTGTCTAAAGGTTTATAGCCTAAAGATAAGTTTCATTTAAACAGTGATTGTTAGAGTAACATAGAGTAAATGTTTCTAGTGCAAGGAAACTGCTGACAACTGCCTTACTGTCCACAGTCAGAGTTAGAAAGATGGAGACTGTAGATTATTCTGAGCTGATAATAAGTCAGCGATGTAATCACTGTCTCTGTTCTTACAATGACTACTAAATGATAATAAAAACAAATTAACTTCTAACTGGGATTTCAGCTTTTGTAAAAATGTAAACTTCTGCAAATTAATTTGCAATGATGAATGATGAATTAGGAAATGAAACAGAATGTCAGTCACCTGGTTCAGGTGCAGCAGGATGGGAGGAGTCAGAAACTCAGAGTTTGTTGAAGAAAACCTGCCAGCAAGCAGATTAAGTTAACAGAATCTGTTACCCCATAAACGGACTCAGAGTTTCTGGAACAGAAAGCCCAGAGTTTCCCACATCTCAGGGTTAACAAACTCAGAGTTGATAGCTAAACCTGCTTCCTGGAATAGGGCCCAGGCTATATAAGATGGCCCAGATGAACTGCTCAGTCTCTCTTCCACCTGGCATTAACCGTCTGATGTTTGTATTTTGCTTGGTTTATATTTAATAAATTATTTAAATTAATGGTAAATGGTAAATGGACTGGTACTTATATAGCACTTTTCTACTCAGATTCTGTGTACTCAAAGCGCTTCATACTACATGCCACATTCACCCAGTCATACACACATTCATACAGCACTTTTATCTATACTTAAGTGCTTAGCTAACATTCACACACACTCTCACACTCCGATGAATGCATCAGGGGCAATGTGGGGTTCAGTATCTTGCCCAAGGATACTTCGGCATGTAGACTAGGGAAGCCAGGGATCGAACCACTGACCTTCCGATTAGTAGACGACCCGCTCTACCTCCTGAGCCACAGCTAATTAATTAATCAATCAATTAATTAATTAATTAAAAAACGAATTAATTATTTAATATTTTTAATGTTAATGTAATGTAATGTTATTATTTAAGTAAACCTTTTATCTGGACTCCCTTCTTGTCGCCTACCTTGAGCCAGCCAAGCCAAGTTGTTCTTGGTATGCACAGCTAACCTTTGTTGCAAACCAAGAACATCCCCCCATAACAATGGCATTCCCAAACAACAATAATTGCATTATGCCACACCACCAAAACTGCTCAGGAAAGGCTAGAGGAACCTAACAAAATGACCAGAATATCCAAATTCCAGTCCATGGAGGCCCTACTCCACAACCCACATGACCCAACGGTTCCACTGCCAGCAGGTGGCATATACCACAGGACATCCCTGATGGCATCCCCAGTATTACTTAGAAGCACTGGGTAGGTGCTTGTACTGCTTTTTGAGTACAAGCACCTCAAAATCTCATTTAGCCAAAAAGCTCAGATTTTTTTCTGCTCTTGGCCCTGTATGATTTCAGTGAGAGGCAAAACCTTTAAAATGGGTATCTCAGGGTCACAGCACTGGCCTTGAGCATAGAAGCCCCATCCACCTGATGTTCAAACATTTGCAAGGGGCAGCCAATCAGAAGAAAGTTGGCTTAAAGGGAGAGGAGCTAATATGACTTATTTCAGGCAGATGCCCAAGGCTCAGTATAAGGTAAATAAGGTTTATTTGGATCTGTGAATCATGTATCAACTGCAGTAGAGTCCAAGAATAAAAATATGGAGCTCTTCATAATTTAACTATGGAAATGTTTGTAATAGCTTTCCTTTTATAAACTGTACTTGGTCAAATTCCATCACTGCATTTTTAGATACTAAAATACATTAGATTAAATTTTATTAATTTTATTAAAATTAAAAATGCAATAAATTCAAGGATTGCCAAAATTTACAAAGATGTGACCCACTTGTTTAAAAAGATGTAACCAGTGTCTCTGGTTAGCTTTTTGCATTTTGAACACACACCAAACCCATTTATTGCATTATTTGGGTTTTCCTCGCCCACAGTATAACCGAGGAAAATGAATAAAGATGAAATTACCTCTTTCTCACACTGTTTGGATTAAAGCTATTTTAAACTGCATACAGTTGGGAGAAAAGACTAGTCTACACATTGTATGCAATGTAGAACCCCTCCTTTTTTCTGTTATGTTGTTTTACAGTCTAAAATAACCTACAAGAGCAATTATTTTTTAAATGTAAAAAAAAACAATAAAGTCAGAAAGAATATAATACTAATGACTAGTATAGATGTTATAACTTACTGAATTACAGTAACAAAGGAATATTACCACTGGAAAAAAAAAACATCAGTGCTGATCAGTGTTCAGTCTGTGAGCTCATCCTTTGTGTTTCTTTGTTGGCTACAGTACACAGGAAAGCTAGAAGCCTCCATGTGAGTGGTTGATGGAGGTGTAATAACAACGACAATTATAGCAATTATGTGTTATTGTAGGCCATTATGTATTTTGTAGGTTTTGAGATGTAGGCTTCCTTTGTAATTGCTGACTTATGAAAGGCATAATAATCATGGTCCTGCCAGTTGCAGGAGCTACCAAGGGCAACCAGTACCTGGTGCCATGGTAACAAAACATTTATCCATAATGCTGCTCAGTGGATAGCGAGGACAAGAGCATTGGCAGCAGGCAAATTAGCCCTAATGGCAGGGAGTGGAGGACGAGAAGGTGCTGGACAGCAGACAGAGGGAGAGCTGGTGGGTGCTGCAGATATGTGGGTGGGTGGGCCTGTGATTAGGAGGTGGGCAGAATACAGAATGCGTGTGACTGTATAAGGGAGTATGTATGAGAATAATCTTTGTTTTTGTGTATTTTGTGTTTGTGATAAGTGTGCATCAGTGGCTGCTATGTATTGCTTTAGAGAAAGAAAAGTTTTCATATCGTCAAGCTTTGATACAACCTCTTTGCTTTACTTGAACATTAACATTGACTGACCATTTGTAACATGCTTTGTACGATGGTCATACCCTATTTCTTATGTGCGTTAACACTCACTTATTAAATGTGTGTCCTTCAGTGGTAAAAACTGGAAGTAGAAGTAGTAGTTAGTAAAAGTAGGAACTGTAGGTTATTGAACAAAATACAGTGAAATTTACTTTATGTTTGTGATATTGCATCATGACCCAATTAATTATTATGACAATAACATATTTTTCTTTTTTTTTTATAAAACTTTCATTGGACCAACATTTTTTTTCATCTGGAGGGTTGCACTATGAAGCAAGTTCAAGGTAATCAGCCTTTCTTTGCCTTATGGCTTGATAAAATTTAAAACCCAGTCAGGGATAACACAGATATCACAATGGTGGTTACTAAGTTTCTTTGTTAATCATGGCTTTCTACTTCAGGCTCTGTGCATGCTCACATGAAAGGAAGCATTTGACATGTCATTTGACTCTTGAAGTGATTCTCCCATCTGCCATGACTGGTTGGGGGTGAGGGGAAACAGAAGAGAGCAGAGGGAGACAGGACAAAAAGGCACACTATGGGAGAGAGACAAAGTTTAATAATAACTAATGATTAAATGCAAAGTAGTGTATAAACAGAGTGAAAAGAGGTGAGTGAAGAATAAACGCTCAGTGCATTATGGGAAGCCCCCAGCAGCCTAGGCCTATTGCAGCGTAACTAAGGGATGGTTCAGGGTCACCTGATCCAGCCCTAACTATAAGCTCTATCAAAAAGGAACGTTTTAAGCCTAATCTTAAAAGAAGAGGTATAAGAGAGAGAAGACAAAAGTACCATGTCATCTGCTGATGTTGGTGGTGCTGGTTGGTTCACTGTGTAGATGCAGCAGGACACAGCACCTGCCCACAGTGCTAAAACTGCTGCCAAATGCTTTGCTAAACATGGTTTTACTGTGCTTGACTGGCCAACCAACTTGCCTGACCTGAACCCAACATAGAATCTGTGAGGTATTATGAAGAGGAAGACATGAAAAACTTGATCCAAAGTACAGACCAGCTAAGGGCTGCTGTCAAAGCAATGTGGGCTTCAGTAAAACCTCAGCAATGCAACAAGTTGATCGCCTCCACATTGATGCAGTAATTTGTGGTAATGAAGCAACAACCAAGTATTGAGTGCATAAATGAAGATCCCTTTTAGAAGTTGGACATTTTTAATATTTTATTATTGTATTATTATTGTAAATCCTTTTTTGATTGTTCTTAGGAAATATTGTAATAACTTGAGAGACTGAATTTCTGATTTTCATGACATATAAGTCATAATAATTAAAATTAAAACAAAAAAGGCTTTACATGCCATTTTTGCACACAAAGTTTATTTGTTTGGATTAAAGGACAAAAAAATGAACTTTTTCCATGAACAGTCTAAATGGGAATGGGGTCACGTTGTGACACGCTGATGTGTTTTATCCTGTTCACCTGAACAGGAAAAGGAAATGATTTCAAATAGCTGTTCCCTGTTTAATAGATGTAATGAAAATATATTGTTGTCCGTTATGAAAATGAAATGTCATGTTTATGTGAAGGTCTCTCCAGGACCATGATAGTCTTTTTGATCTTAGCAGTATAATGAGGCTTGTGTTTCAGTAATGCAAAGTGATTGCGGTGATTAAATTTACAAGGCTCCTCAGACAATGATACAGATTTTGTGACATTAGAAGACAACTATTTATGGTCATAAGGAAGACAAAGAGCAGGAAGGTTTGTGGAATGTAGTTTCATCCATTTAATCCAAAGTAGGGCTCAGTCAAACTAACTTAAATTATTAGTATGACAGCTCTTATTACTTCCTTTCCTTCTTAACTTGCCTCAGTAAGGAACTAAAGGGGAATTTACAGTACTGCAGTTGTGCCCTTTTGTATAGGCATTTGCCCATAGACAACCTACACATAGGCTGAATACACCTCCAAATGACTTTTAGGTGGCAGGCCTACTACAGTAAATCACATCACTATGTCAGCTGTTATCAGCTGGTCTTGAATTTAAAAAAAAATTACTGGTATAGACAATGAAAATCATTTTGCTTCAATGATTATAGCCATTGAAATATATTCACAGGAGCCTTTATTACATAGTTTTTGCTTTTGAAGACATTCAAAAGACATTTTTCTGTCTCCACTCCAACATTTCCTCACCTGTTTTGCAGTTCTGTGAGATGTGGTGACACAATGGCAGTATCTTTAGATGATTAGTTTCACAAAAACAGCATGGTAAAGAGCTGACTTTATCATATGAATCTAAATGTGGCTGAAATGTTTTAAAAGTTTCTGTAATTGTGCAGAGGAAAGAACTTACCAGATAAAGGCACAATGCATGGAACATGATTTATAACTCAGATAAAGTACAACAACAGAATAGCTTTACATTTGGTTGAGTGAATTTTAGAAAAACAGGAAAGAAAAGGTCAAGATGGTGTAAAGATACAGCGACAGGATATGCATAAACTGGTAGAAATATATGCAGGAGGAAACACGTGGGTTGGGAACCTTGAACATAACATAAACCACAAGTGTTACTAAAAATGTAGGCACCGTTGCGAGGGTATGCATGCAAGGGCATGTTTCACCTGCCAGTTTGGTAGAATGACACATCTGCAACCCCATTTCCAAAAAAGTGAGGATGCTGTTTAAAATGCAAAATACAAAAAGAAAGCAATTTGCAAAACATTTAAAGCTATGTTTATTTGGAAAAGGTACAAAGACAACATATCAAAATGTTGAAACTGAAAATCTTAATGTTTTGGAAAAATGTATACCCATTTTGAATTTGATTTGTCATTTAGTCAGCTGCATTCTGCAATTTATAAGCAGTTATGTGGCTACTTTCTGACATATCACCAATAAAAAGGTCTTAATATGCCTTGTGATACAAAAGAGCATCATCAGCTTTAATTGAATGGACTACTACCCTTGCCCCAACCCAACAGTGATCATGGATACCACAGCCAGTCTTGCACCAGTCTAACATAGTTCATTACTATAAACTTCTCAGTTTAGCCTGCACTTACCTTCCAGTATAACCTGTTATGTTATCAGTTTGTTGGCAAATACATTTTACAACATGAAGATAACTTAACACATACTGAGATTTAAACTCTGATGAGAATTAATCCATTTCAGACAAGCTCAGGCTCATAATGCAGTTGTATTTCTGGATCTTCTTATATCATGTTTTTCCTTTGCATGGTTGAGTCTGAACTTGTATGTGTTGATGCAGCAATGAACTGTATTCACTGATGATTTTTCAGAAGTGTTCCTGAGCCCATGCAGTGATTTCCATGACAGAATCATGCATCCATTTTCTGATACTTATCCAGGTCCGGATCGCTGGGGCAGCCGTCTAAGAAGAGAAGCCCAGACCCCTGAAACATCAATGCTGTGCTGCTGGAGTGCCTGAAGATCAGATATTCAGTGTTGGTTTTCAGCTTTGTTGCCTGCATACAAAGCCTTCTCAGAATTCTGAGTCCTTCAGTATTATAAACCACTGGTAATGGAATCTGTAAAGGCTTTGCAGTTTTATGTTAAACGTTACGCCCATGCATGCTTTGACAGAGTGGTGAACTCTGATAAAATGTTTCCTCCTTTCTGGGATGCTCTTTTTAATACTAAATCATATTACTGACCTAATTAACATCAACAGTAACATGTTCCAGGTGTTTTAGCTTTAAACGACCTTCAGTCTTTCATCAAGGTTTATGTGGATTAAGTGTGGAGGTGAAGACACAAATGCAGGACTCAGTATATATAGTCACTATAAAAGGCATGCTTTAATCACCTTTCAAACACAAAGAATGACATCTAAAACAGGGAGCGACAGAAACTTAAAAGAAAAAGATTCAGAGCACTAGAACAGTAAACTAAAAAGGAACCCAAAACTACAAAAACAACAGACAAGAACTCAAATACACGATTAATACTCAAGAAACTAAGAGCACTAGAAACAGCAGTAAACCAATCAGAAATCAAGACTTAATAGATAAATACAAAACACCACAAAACCCTGGAACCACCACAACTTTGTGCTAACATGCACCACTACAGTGCACACTATGAGCCTCAGTTAACCTGTGCACAGAAAAGTCTGTGCATATATCTGCAGTATGCACAATACAATTTCAATCAAGAGTACGTACCACAGGCAACAATAATTCTAAACACTTTACGGGGTACGATTAATGAAGCTCTGACCATGCGTCTTCCTACCTGTTTTTTAATTTTGGGTGTGATGCTATCCACTGGCAGCTGGTGCTAAAAAAAATTTTGGGGGCGCAAACAAACTTCACACCATCGATCCATGACTTAAAAAAGCCATCTGACAGGTAATATAACTACTACCTCACTACTCATCTGTTAAAGCATGTAATAACCACTTACTTTTTAGGTCAGTGTGGGGTTTTAATACCACCAAATCCACACAAAGCAATATTTAACCCATTTAGAAGCATCAACAATATGTGGAACATTAGAAATGAAGAACATTACACATTAAAGCTGAAGTGATTTTAATGCAAATAAATTAAACACTGAACTGTACATTTTGTGAAAGCTCAGAAAAGAAATGCCAGTGCAGTGCATCCAGTTAGCACCTTTGCTATGCCAAATCCTCTATTGTTAAATCAAATTAATATCTCAACATATAATTATTAAACAAAAATAAACCAAAACCCACTAAACATTAATTAGCACTAATTCAATGTAAATTTTCCCCTCCTTTTCTTAAGTCCTGCAAATTTCTCAATGACTTCCTGGTTAAAGTCACTGATCTCAGTCTCTTTTCCCCTGACAGCATGGCCAGTTCATTCAGCCTCTCCTGGGTCAGTGTGTTTCTCAGAAATGTCTTAATTCTTTTCAGAGTTGACAAGGACCTCTCAGCTTCTGCTGGTCATGGGTGTGGTGATGAGGGTCTTCAGAAGCATGAAAGTCTCTGAAAAGACTTCCCCAAGGTTGTTCTCCATGAACAGCCGGAGCAGGTCTACAGCACCACGACAGGCTCTGAACACTTCCTCGCTGTAGATGAAGCTAAGCTCAGTTTTCATCTTACCTCCACTGAGCACAGGATAGACCTTCAAGGTGTTCTTCAGAGCATCTTCAGGAAAGGTCATCTTATACTGTTCAAACTTGTCTCCTTGCAGCAGAGTGGCACTCACAAGGTGGTTTGTGAAGAACCATCCCCTGGTGTGACCTAGTATGGTATCACAGACCAACAGCAAGATAGATAAGTGCATGAAACTTTGTGGTACTGGCATTACTTGTAATATTTAAAATTACCAACCAGCAGGTATTCTTTCTAAATATGGAATAAACAGTTATTTTTATGGCCAGTGCAATAAGTTAAAATTTAACAGTTAAATAAGAGTAGGAAGAATTTCAAAACTGATCTGAAGTCATTTACAGAGCCTTTGCTTCCATCTTCAGGACAAAAGGTGATAAAGCTTTTTAGAAGGTTCTTTGAATAAAATCTACAATGTTTAGGAACCAAATGCTAACAGAAAATATTTTTAGTCTCCATCTTAATCCTTAAGAGGCAGTGCCACCAGAACAATGAAAATATGTACAGAACAGATGTAGCTAAAAAAGTTTCATCAAAGAGACAATAAATTGTGGGAGAGAACAAGGTTTTTTCTGTCTAGCTGATGAAAAGCTCCAGTTAAAATGCATTTTCCTCATTCAGCGTTCTAATAAGCATTCCAATATTTCTGTTCTATATTTCTGTATCATTTTCCATTTTTAATCTTCCTCTGTGTGGTACAACTAATTTTGGGAATATAAAAAACATTTTAAAATTTTTCACAAAGCTAAAGAATGAGAACTGACAGTCCATGAGAGTTTAATACACAATTTACTTTGGATGTCAATATTTAAATGTTAAAGATTAATGCTTAAATCTTTAAGATGTGTATATAAATTAAATTAAACCACTGATCATAACCACACAGCATAGGAAACAAGTCTTATCTAATGCTGTCAGAACACTTCATTCTAGAAGATTAAAATAAAAATACTGTACTCAGTATAACATGGACTGTGGAAGATTTCTACTTCAAAAACTCACCTCTGTTGCAATCCTTTCAAGTTCATCTAGAGTGTGCAATGCCTCTTTACTGGATGAAAGCCACCCGCACTGCTTTGTTCCACCGTGGACTGGAGAGAGCCTTTGCAAAGAAGGAACATAGTTTAGCATAATAAAAATAACTACAATAACCATAACAACACCTGATGTTGTTTATGTCCTCCTGAAACTGCTGGATGCTCCTCTAGATATGGACCAAATCCATGTCCATCTTCTGCAGTTTGACATAGAGATGGTATACATGTGGCATGATGAGGTGGAAAAGCTGCAAGAAGAACTTAAAATCCTGGTCCTCCAGCAGCATGACGAAGGCTCCTGCCACTCTGACAGTGATGGGATCAAAGTCACCCGAATCTAGTATGGTTTCAAAACCGCGGATGACGTCCTCCCTGTGCTCATACACAGTATTGATGACACTGACATTGCTGGATGTTTTGTAGTCTATGGGCCACTGCTTTATCAAGAACAGCAGTGCACTTTGGTGATCTGGGAAAAAAAAAAGTGGTGAATCCACCCAGGTCAGAGAAAAGGATTCTCACTTTCACTATGTGGAAAGTGGCCTGTTGCATTATCAGACAGAGATGATGTGCAATGATGTGCAATAGATGTAGTGGGTATTTGGGCACACATTATTTATCTTTCTCTGAGCACCTGCAGTGACACCCCTCATCACACTGGCTCCCTCATATGCCTGGCAAATGAGCTTACTCTTCTGATCCTCAGGAAGGATGGCAGCAAGATGCTCTTTTAGAGCAGTAGCAATAGACTTGACTGTAGCTGCCTGCAAAAAGATGAACTCAAAAAATCATTCCTGCACATTGCTCCTGGCATCAATGTAGCACAACACAAGTTGGCACTGTGTGGCAGTGTCCAAGGTCTCATCTGTCTGGGTAGACAGAAAGTGATGATGTGTTTCCTCACAACAGAAAAAACACAGTTTTGTTCTCCACTGTTTTCAAAGTTCCTTTAAAAACAGAGGCTTTCTCAAGGTGCTCTTTCAACAAAATCCATCAAGACAACAAAATCCATCAACACACAGAATAACTCTGGGGTTGTTTGAGCTCTTGCTCTCATCATGACCACACAAAGCCAGCTCAAAAGGCTCCACAAAATTTCATCCAGTCTATTATTCTAGAAATGTGTCGATTTTTGTTACCTCATAGTTATGCCTTCGAATTCTAATCCTGTAGCCTTCATCCAACTGTTCGGCTATGCCAAACTTCTTGGATTAAAAAAAGAAAAAAAATGCAGCATAGCATTGTGTATATGGCTACAGTTACTTTCGTACCATTTGCATTTTTGAGACAGATGTTTTAAGTCTCTTTCATCTGTAGTTGTCCACAAGGCTTCAATGGCAGGACTTTAGAACAGCAAGCTAGGAAAGCAGTAAAATGCATTACTTACTTACTTGCATTGCATCCAGCTAATCAGCTCCTTTTCTCACAGCTGGAGAAGCCCCGGATGTATGCTTGTCCACGACCACTGCTGAATCCGTAAATCAGGTCGATCTGGTCCGAGCTCCTCAATCCGTTTCTTTTCTTCATCCAAAAGCCTTCAGAAATGTGTTTTTTTGTTTGTTTTTGGTTTTTTGGTTTTGTTTTGTTTTGATTTAAACTGAGTACACTAATTTATATACAGTGTTGTGAAAAGGTGTTTGCCCCCTTCCTGATTTCTTGTTTTTTTGCATGTTTGTCACACTTAAATGTTTCAGATCATCAAACAAATTTAAATATTAGACAAAGATAACACAAGTAAACACAAAATGCAGTTTTCAAATGAAGGTTTTGATTATTAAGGGAAACAAAAAATCTAAACCTCCATGGGCCTGTGTGAAAAAGTGATCCCCCCCCTTAAAACATAAATTAACTGCGGTTGATCACATCTTTGGAAAGCTGAGTTCAACCACAGTTAATTTATGTTTTAATGGGGGGAGATCACT
>VUQI01022916.1:4476-20983 GCA_015106735.1 Paratilapia polleni
TTTTTTAGCACTAGTCATGTGTAGCAAGTCTTTAAGCTAAGTTTTTAAAAACTCAGAGTGTACACCACAGCCTGTGGGTGTCCCAGACACAAAATATTTGAAAGCTTCTGAAAAGAAAATCACTCTCACATTTCAATGTGGACATAATGCTTAGGATCAGGACATTTTCAAGTAATCCAAACCATGCAGCAACGTTCTCTTAGCTGAAGTTTGGTCTGTTTATTGGCATCTTTGTCCTGCCATAAGATGGTGTGTGTCTCTGCCCATCGGGGGCCCTCAACAAGAACTTCTACTGAGAACAATTTAACCCTTATTCTACATTTTATGTTAGCCAAACCATAGCTCTGTAGCTAGCCAGCAGGTAGCACATCATTATATGTCATCTAGCCCGACTTCACCAGCCTTCCAAACTTTGCTGATATTTAGTTTTCCATCTTTGTTTACGTCCAAATTTATAGCAGAGGTGTACGTTTTAGTTTTTTTGAAAGACTTTCAGTTAAAACATGGTATATCATCTTTAGATGGAAACTAGCTAGCTAACTTCCTGCTCTCTTCTAACTCTGCTAAATCTTGCAAATGCTGTTTTTTCATGGATGCCCGGATGTTAAACTTTATTGTAAAACCTGGGAGAACAGCCACACTGATCATTTTATTGGAGTTGCAAGAATTTGGACCTCTCAGTGGTGCCTCAGTGTTTGTTTGATTTTGGGAACCAAAGGAGCATTTGGACCCAGAAATGGCTAATAAAGTCAGACTTAATAAGCAGAAACAACCATCAAAGATAATTTAGATTTAAGGCACTTACGCTGTTGCTTTTCTTTTCAGACCCAGAGGCTATATCTATCACTTATATCCAGTCAGCGATCCAACCCCATCTTTTAAGTAGTAGTAATAGCTCTGTCATATTTTTGTATCCTATTTTCGAAAGTGGACATTTGATGTACATGAACTCTTGCGCCCCATATTTTACACACTACAGTTATTTCTATATGAATTTTCTGTCCTTTCACTGACTGTAAATGTGCTTTTATCTGAAGAAAAATATCCCCCAGGCATCCACACAGACTCAACACCAAACACCAAGCTCATCCACAACAAAAAAGGTTCCAGACAGTATGAAATCATCAGTCGAGGAGACACCGACTTCTATTTTTGTCAGGGAAAAGTAGACATTTTAACTCTCCCTGCCTCAAAATGTGTGAGGGGGGTCAGGAGACACTGAGCTGTACTTAGTGAAAGATGTATGAGCTCAGCTTCGCAGACAAGAGCCTCAGGGAAAGAAATGTAAAGTGGGAGGAAAATCATTAGCTTTGTTTGCATGTTCTCTCTCAATTACTTGTCTCCCAAGTCTGGCAGAGCAGTGAAAAAAGAAGAAGATTCGCAGCTTGGATAACAATTTATCATTCGCTTTTGTGTCACGGATGCATGTGGCTTCAAAAACCTTCCTCGGCTGTAGCTGCCTGAATTACAGCTCTCGGCTCATCCCCTGCCCAGGCTCAATCACAAAGCCACATTTCATGGGGAAGGGGGATGTGGGGGCCTCCGTATTGTGACAAAACTATTGCTCATTCCACCTCTCAATGTTTATCATAGTACAATTTCCCCCCGCTGCCTCGCTCTCGAGGGCATGATTTATGACACGCTCACCCTCAGCCTCATCAGAACGACGATACGTTCATCACAGGGACTTTTCACAGGCATCAGTTTTGTTTAATCCAAAAGCAGAAGAGGAGAGGAAGAAGAGGAGAGGTGGGGATAGATGGAAAGGGGAAAAACTAACTGGAGAGAGTGAAGCAGACTAACAGAAAGAGAAAAAAGGCAGCAACCACTTATCTATACATCAAAGAGGTGACACTGCCTTGCAAATTTGCTAAAGCTCATTTGTAATGTTTTCCGCTTGTCACTGGCCTTAATGCACACAGCTCATGGGAGTCGCAGTCTGCCACATGATCAATGGGAAAAGAGGGAAGTTACATCTCACCATTAAACGCTTTTGACTCGCAATATGCAAAGCGCAGCCACTATGAGTGATGCATTTTTGCGCCGGCTGGGGGGAAGTTGTCAGATAGATTATAAATTGCGCTTTTGGTGCACAACCGAAGGCACGCTCCCCTGCATGTAAAGGCAAAGGCTTTGTTGAGCACTCTTTCAAAGTCACCCTCGGCCTCCAAATGCCTGTGAAGCAGCCTGTGTAGTGGGACCACTTTTGGGACTCAGGCCAGCTGTAATGGGAAAGGAATCAGAGCTTGTTATCTATCTGCCATGCTTCACACACTCTTTAATGATTTTGCAGTGATTATGAACTGTCTTCAGGGTCGAGAGGTCTCCACTTTAAATCATCCCCTAATTGGCCAAGCTGGTCATTTATGGATTAGGAATAAAGAAATCACTTTGTACTTTCAGGACTCCTGAAGTACTTTGTTCATCAACTTTTTTTTTCTTCAGTCCTTTGTCATTGCCTACACGCACTCCTTATCCACTGTGTTAAGTGTGCCTTCTCCTGAGGGTGGCCAAATGAAGTCAAACAATATCAACATGCCATTTATCATGATTATTGTATACTTACTGAACCTCTCTGGGAATCCCCTTGAAAGTTGCTCCATACTGAGCATTATTAAAAACAGTTCAATCCACAAGGTAATTAAAGTCTATTAGAGCATAATCATCAATTACAGATGCTGTAATCTATTTTTGGCTTTCACTAAACACCTCGGCTATTAAAAAAAAATCCTTCACATCCCCAGCTATCCTGTGAGATATATTTGACAGCCATTTGAATATAGCAGACTGTAGTGAAGAGAAAGGGTCTTTAATTTGCAGAGTGCGGAGGTTTGGAGATCAGCTTGAAATAACCAGATTATTGGGAGGCTGTCGAGGTGAGAAAGTGGACCAGATCTCATTAGAAGGTGAATTTAGACATGGAGGATTCCAACATGTGTCTTGAAAGAAGCTTAGTCTTTTAACTCCTCCACAAATTTGTTTATAAATATCTCCAGAAAGAGATACCTGAGGACACTCAGATGAGGAGTGGAATCCAGTCATCAGTCAGTGGGAGAAAATTGCAAACTGGCACTCCGCTTTGCCATTAGCAGTGCATTAGGAGCACCTGTCAGCTCCTGGGTCTAATTTGTTCGTCTAAATTATAACCTGCTAGTATAAAACAAACCTTGTGAAAAGACTGGGCTTTTTTTCTGCTGATCTGTGTGCTTCAGCCCTGTCTGCTGCAGTAGATGTCATATGAAGCTACACACACACACACACACACACACACACACACATAAAATACCTTTATTGCTGACTTCAGTGCAGGTAGGATATTGTGTATTCATTGTATGTCATAAAACTTTCTCCTTGGTGCAACAAATCCAAACACAATGAAGCCCCAGAGGAAATGTTAGCTTTATTTGGCCTGATATTTCCTCCTGTCGCACACATTTCATTGAATATATCCATTCAATTTCCTCAACTCTGTGAAGTCCATTTACTTTGAAGGGGACTGCCTCACCCTTCCCACACACAAGAAAAGCAATAATGATATAAATGACCCCACAAATGAATGGAGATCTCGCAGCTGTATATCAATTCTCCTACTTAAGAGGAAGCTGGAGGATTTAAAAGAGGACCTGGTCCTGCACTGCGTGCAGTGGCTCGCGCTCCCCCAGGAGCACACTGTGAAATACTTGGTTAAGCTGTTTATTGATCTTGGAGGAAAGGTATTCCCAGTCTTGAGCTTCTTCCTGTGGCGGCAAGCTTTTTAGAGGAAGACCTCTCTGCACAGACAGTCACTGCTGATACACATCACGTATCCATCCACCCACATGGTCAACAGCAGATATCAGACAGAAAGCACCCACACATAACGCCCATTCACAGACCATAAAGGACATGCAGATCTACACTGCACCCCACAGACTTCTTTTTGCAGTACAAAGCACATAAAAGTGTTTCTCTGGCTGTATCAACACCTGTTAACCTATTTAATGTGGATTCATTCAACAAGTGACTTTTCAACTTTGCCCAGTGTCAGATCAGCCAACGTAAAGCAAAAGGAAATGTCTGAAAGCTAGACCCATAAATCTATACCGAGACATTTTGAAAGCGAATGAATTCAAAAATTGGCGAAGCACACGACGCAGCCAGTCGCCAGTGATGTATTAATTCCAGCACATTGTTACACTGTCTGATCATTAAATTCTTCCTGTCAAAAGGCTGAAAAGAGCTGCAAACCAGCAACATAATACACATGATGTAAACAAGTCACATCATTTATTCAGATATGAAGTGATGATGTGTTCCTTACAGTTTATGCTGCAATATGTGCTGTATAATATAATGTACTGGCTCATAATCAGTTATCCTGACTTTCAGTAAATCCAGGTAATTGTCTGTACAATGATAACAGGAAGTCCAAATCACTTTCAAAAAAGGCTTTCCCTGGTGCAGATTTGCCAAGCTATAAACAACCAGGCTACAGTCCAAAAACAGCTCAAATTCACACATTCAGCTGGCTTAACACTTTTTATCTGTCATTCATAGCAGGACTGGCCGATGTTGCCCAGGTGTTTTAGCTCATGATCTAATATTGACGTCTGGACATTTCAAAGAAACTCTATTTACATCAGGTATTTGGTATTGCAAGGAACTCAGCCATGTGGGGCCCACAAGCCAGTGTACTCATTTGGCCAGTCCCAAGCCCAGATAATTGGGGAGAGTTGCATCAAGAAAGGCAAAAACGTTTTGCCAGATCTTTATAAAGATGAGAATAATTCCATACTGGTGATCAAGGCCCAGATGGAGGCAGATGATCACTGTGGCAACCCCTTAAAGGGAGTAGCTGAAAGAAGAAGATTTGTTATTGCAAGGACAAACAAATTATTTGAAATACGCAAAATGATCCAGTCAGTTATTGTAGCAGAAAGTCGGCATTATACATATTTTCACATCTTTCAGATGAACTATTTGAATTTTCAGTCGAATAATAGGCCATGTCATGGCCTTTGTTATGGAGGGTCTCATCCTTTCCATGTGTTTCCTCTGTCTGTATCTTCCTATTGTCTGCATGGATCATCCTTCTTTCAGTTTACTTCCTGGGTTATTTTGAAGGTTAGAGCCTCATATGTCCAAAGAGCACTTCACAGCACAGTGATTGTACTGTAGAAAGAAGTATGGGTAAATATGGAGGCTACAATGTTTACAAGCCTGACTGCTCATCACTGCTTGTGCTACCTGTTGAGGACCAGGTTCTGGCTACTTGGCTGGGGTCAATATCCACTTAGCTTTGACATCATTCTGGGTTTTTTGCTTCTAGCTTTGTGTTAGCATGCTATCTGTACAGATGCTTGCAAAGAGTTCTCAGCAGTAATTAGTCCTAGCTGTTTCTAGCCTGGGCAGTTTAGATTTTTTCATGTTCTTGTTATTTCGTGTAATGAAATAAAAAGTAATGTCCATACCACCATTCCTCAAAATTTGGAGACCACTCCGCTATTTTCTTCCTCCCTGCACAGGAACTGATGCCAGCTGATTGTAGCATACGTGTGCAGGAGAAAAGGAACGCTTGGTGATTTTTTGTTACTTTACTGCATTACAGAAAAATGTATTACACTCAACACTGGTAGTCTGTATCTGTTCTCTCAGTCTTTGTTATTTTATCACTGTTGGACTGATCCTGTTTGCTTATTTTAGATTTTTTTCAAACAGTCATCCTAGCATGGTAATTTTAAATAAGTAGCAAAAGTGTATTTTTGACTTCCTGCAAGTCCAGCATTTTTTTTTTTTTTTTTTTTTTTTTTTTTTTTTGGGTCTTTTTTTTTTTTTTTTTTTTTTTTTTTTTTTTTTAACTAACTTTTACGATTGGTTGTGTCTTTTGAGCTTCCTTGTGTAACTTATTTTTAATTGGTCAGATAACAATAATCATTAGTCTCTGGCCTGTTAATAATGGGCTAGACTTGTTCTAAAAAGAGCAATTTAGTGAGAAATGCAACAATGTGAAAATTACACGTAGTGTATTAATGGTTTTTCACACTCCCTTTGTTGGACTGATGATTTCTAAAATTGTCCTAGTATTGTACATATCTGTACTATATGAATATATTTACTTTTCCATGCATGTCCAAGTGGAATACCATGAACACTTACAGTGCTGCAGTTTTAATTAAAGAAACTACGTCATAATGAACTTTTATACTGTTTTGTCTGTGTTCAGCTTTGAATCTTTATTGCAAAAACATGTCTTCTATTAATGTGTTATAATTACTAATATGAATACTAAAACTGGAGACTTGTAGTTTGATAAAATATGATATGAATGGAAACAAAGACTGTATACAAAGACATTGTACAATACTCTTTCAAGTACTTATACATTACTGTAAAAAAGTCTTGAGTCTCCCTTCATTTCTTCATATTTTGCTATGAAAATGGGAAATAGGTGCAGCGATTTTTTGAAATGTACAAACATACATGGAAATACAGTCTAAAAGGCACAAACAGAGTTTGTACAATTCTTGAAGCTTGAAAGTCAATATTTGGTATGAGTACCTTTATTCTTCAACACTCTTTCAGGCAAGCTTTCTTGTAATTTCTTTAAGCAGTCTTCAGGAATAGTTCTCCAGGTTTCTTGAAGGACATTCAAAGCTCTTCTTTGGATGTTGGGTGCTTTTTGTTCCGTTCTCTGTTAAGATGATCCCACACTGCTTCAATAATGTTGAGGTCCGGGCTCTGGAGAGGCCAATCCATGACTGACAGTGCTCCCTGTTTCCCTTCCTTAAGAATGGCTTCTTGACAGTCAGCCTTCCACTGAGACCATTTCTGATGAGGCTTCAGTGAACAGTGGATGGATCAACTGAAGGGCCCGATCCATTTCTCAGGTCCTGTGTCAGGTCTTTGCTGGATTTTTTTCTATTTCTTAAGGACATGATTTTCAGATACTGTTCATCTGCTGCAGATAGTTTTCTTAGGCCTCCCATTTATTTTTTTGTTCTCCACTTGTCCCGTTTCCTCAGATTTATTAAGGACACACTGCACACCATGCTGAGATATGCCAAGTTTTCAGGTAATAGCTCTTTGGGACTCACCTTGTTGGTGCAAAAATACTATTTTACGCCTGTCAAACTGTGTTATTTTTTACATTTTTTGTGGATTCAACTAAAGAAATGGGAAAGAATTATGTGTTTTTGCAAAAGGCTGCTAATAACAAAGTGCCTAAAGATACAATTTAAAATTGGTTCTTTGTCAAGTTGTCTGTTATGTGTAGATGCAACACTGGTTCATCCCCTGAATTAGGTGCCTTTTTTATGCTAGAATGATTCATAGGTCAGTGTTAAGTGGCTTAACAAACAAAATATCATTCCTCTAAAAATAGTCAGGTACAAGGTTTTTCAGTGTAGAAAAACTTTGAAAGACCTTCAGAAAGCCTGGAGAACTATTGCTAAAGAGCACTTTAAAAAGTACAAGAAAGTCTGGCCATTATTCCCATTTCAGATGATAGATGATTTAGTATCTTAAATTTTATTTCCTGTCAGTATGGAGGAAGAAACTGAAAAAACATTTTAACCATCATGTGACATTTATGGTTCATATAATTAAATATTTCACTCAAAATATGGCCTAATCCAAATGGGTAAAGAATTATAACAGCCTGTGACATTAGGGGTGTGTGAGGGGCTTCTTGTTAGCTGCAGTATTTAGAAAATACATGCTGTAGCCTTGCTTTTAAGTTGATGTTTTCTGTCCTGTAATCCAGTATTTTTGGAAACGCAGAGTGACAGCAGCCTGCAATTATGTTGTTATGTTCAGTTTGCTTTGAAGCTCTTTTTCCTTTCAGGACAAAGCCCATGTTTCTTATAAGAAAAAAACATGAACATAACTTTTTAAACAGCCTTTAGCTGCAGAGGGAGTGGCTGAAGGGGATATTTATTTTTATAATGGTTACAGTCAAGATGCCACATTGGTGCTCATAGGTGCTCAGAGTAATTTTCTGGACTTATACTAAAGCAGTTTTCAGCACTGCAAGTGTGTGAACATGAACTTTGCAAAGAATGACCAGAAGTCACATTCTTCATCTCAAGTAATGTCAGAGCAGGATTAATGTGCCATTGGGTATTTTCAATCCCCCATTTATCATTTTCAATCCCCCGTTTATCTGACTGTCTGCATTATATAGGCCTATGTGGCACTTAGTGTTTGCACTTTATTAAATCAGAAAAAAACTTAAATGATTTGTAAATATGAAACTAATGAGCAACGTTATATTGATTCATAATTCAGGTATTTCTTTAAACCACAAATTTACCTGTTCTGGCTTATCAAATGTGACCTTACTGCCAAGTTTCTCTTCATTATATCTATATTGTATCTCTGTAGTCTACATGTGCCATCCTCATTATATTTTGAGCTCCAGAAACACTAGTTGCAGGAATAAGATGCTGCACCAGTTTTAACGTGTGGTTTTCTTGTTAAATCACTTGTATAAGCTTAAATTAATTTAGACATGTACAGTGATGTAGGTCATCACACAGAACCTGTGATCGTTTGGCTATACCTTCAAAAAAAGCCTAATAAATAAGGCTCCTATCTTGCTTTATAAAGAAATTTGAACCTTTTCTGTGAACCCACTTGAACTCAGTGAAAGGCCCGGGCTGAAACCGTGCAGGGTAGTAGGGAATGATGGGTGTGTGTCCGTGTGTGTGTCTGCCAGTGAAACGCCAGAGGGAGCAGTGGTGTCGGTGAGACCCTCGCCTGGATGCGGCGAATCAACACACACACGTACACACAGGCGAGGTGAATGTAGTCACGTGACCGCCCGTTACCGTTGGTGAGTTTTTCCCATTATGGCGGAAGGGCCAGCCGTGCGGATGGACTGTCTCTCCCACTCTGATGCTTGTTTTGTGTCTTGAGGGAGGGGTTTTATTTTTATTTTTTTACATTTCCCCGCAACAGCCCGGTGTCTTTTCAACTAGACTGCACTCGACTTTATCGGCGAAGCCATGGCGGATCGCGGCATGGATTTGTCCGCCCTGCCTAAAGAGGTTAGAGACCAGTTGGCTGAGTTGGATCTGGAGCTGTCTGAAGGTAAAGGAGGGGAGGGGGTGACGGGGCTGATGGGGGATGCTATAGCAGATTGTCAAGCTAGCTATGTATGTATCTGAGCTGTCTGGGCTGACCGGCATCGATTAAACCAGTAGTTTGTTCTCATCTTCTACTTTTCCTTTGTAATAAATTTGAATGAGAGCATGCTTCAGGCTCCCAGGCTCTGCCACCTAGCTTATTTCGTGCTAATACAGGATGTGGGCATACCAGCTAGCAGTGCATGAGCAAGCAAGCAGCATTGTAGAGGAGGAAGAGAAAGGCTTTCATCCATTTCCTCGTGTTTGTTTTTTATCTCGAAGCCCATTTTAAGCTAAGGGCTCACTCAGAAAGACGTGTTTTTGTGTATCAAATCTTCTCATTTGCTGTGTGAATGGATGTCAGTGTGTGTAGCTGGTCTGACAGACTGGCATTGCCACAGGCTATCAGGGCTGGACCCTTTTCCTGTTATCTAGTTAGACTTCTTCATATTGTATGAATTAGATTCATCTGTGACCACATGGATCCCAGTTGGACGTAATACAAACCTCAACTTTCAGCTGGAAAAAAAATGTAATCCGTTTGATTGCTGTAAAAATGTGAGTCACTGAGTGGTGCTGAAATATGATGAGCAGGCCTATAGTCATCATCCGCTGTGGTGTCATATGAAGATACAGTCTGTCATGAATGACTGTCAGTAATTACCACAAGTAGTGTATGACCTCAGTGACATTCACTGGAGTGAACAGACAAAATGTTTACAGAGCTTTGCACACCTGTGTAAACCTGCTATTAGTGGAATCATAGGTTTACCTACCTGTGCACCTCCTCATGTGTTACACTGCACTGTGCTTGTGGTCAGTTACATGAGCTCGTTGTCAAGTGTGTACGCCCATGGAGGCGATGGATGTATTTGTTGTAGTGTACCCAGTATTTAGACCATTCATTTATTCAAAGCAGGGTTCAAATCAACCCCTCCCCCCAGAGCAGCTGTTTGCCCCACTACCCCCACCAATGACACACTGTCACACATCCATGACAGTATCCCCCTTCCCCTGCTTTGTGGCACCCAGGCTACATACATGCAGCTAATATATAATAAAAATACAAGTACATCCCCAAAGGCAAATTGCTTCTAGTTATGAGAGTACTATTGCTACCTTTATACTTCTGTTATAATTCTATCAGCCATTACTAAAAGTATAGTAGGGGTCTGACCTTGAAAGTGTTATTCAGGTGTAGATCAAACTGAGTTTAGTGTGCTGACCTGACCTGCTGATGAATTTTAACAGTTGTTCTGTTTTGGACACTGTGGCCCACTAAAACATAAATGGTATATACAGTACACCTATCTCATTCCCAATAATCTCGCAGTGATATGTTACTTTTTTAAACAGCATGAGACAAGTTAAATTGTCTTCCTTTGGTGGCGTGTTCTAAATGAGACGCAGGGGTGTCAGCAGTACATCTCATGTTAACAGATTAATACATCTGTAGTAAAATGTAACGTGGTGATGGGCAGTAAACATGTTGGACCTCTTTAGGTTAGAGTGACACTCTGGCAAGAGACAACAAGGAGGTGGAGATCACTTGCTACACCACTGCCAGTCAGCAATGAAATGGAGCTATAGGGATTGTTTTGGAGGGGGTCGCCTTTAGATGTCCTTAAGAGAAACTAAGGTTCTCTGAGAACAGTCTACAAGGGTGCTATGTTATATACAGTCTGACCATATTATGTGACAAGTTATTTAAGAAAAGTTTGATGCAACCATATATATGTGACTTTCACAAGATAAACCTGTCTCCTTTAATGTTTCCTTTGCCAACTGTCCCTTTATGCTTATGCTCATTTTATTTAAAAAGGGACATTGGACATTAATTAACACGAGGAGTTATATCCATCAAGTAAATGTGCAAGATCTAGCTATACAGGCTGCTTAATGGCATTTAAAAACAGTAAAAGAAAACCAAAGACAGAAAAAAACATCTATGTAAAGATAAGAGCCAGAAGCATGTGATTGAAAAAACAAAGACTTAGCTATACAACATATTAAACACACATTAAAAAGACATTTATAAATCTCTCAAGCAAAAACAAAACCACATGAACACAATTACACAGTGTCTTGGCATCTCAGGGTGTACTGTGGGCAATGTTATAAACTAATGTTTCATAGCAGTGTCAAATTTATTTATTATTTTGTATCATTGTGTTAGACATTAGCCATAAGCAAAAGTTTCTGTCTGACTGTTTTCTACTTTTTCTAAATTTCTACAAAATTAAAATTAATTTTTCAATAAATTCTGCTGCATGCATTTTAAAATTACAAGTAGCAGTGATGTTGTGCTTGACTGGGCCCCTGTTTTCCTTATTAGGTGCATTTTCTTATTTCTTCCAGCTATTTATGTGTATTCGTCAGAATCTAAAGTCATCTTGCCCATCACGCATGAAATGTGCTTGTGGTGAATCTTTCTGGTTAATGACATGTCACCCTTATTTTTGGTCAGTTACGCAGTTACACAGCAATACACTCGTTGTGAACAGGAACTGCTTTGAAAACTCTTTGTTGTTGTTGCAATCAAGCAACTGTCAGAAACAGGAGATTCAAAAAACTGGTTGCTGCAAGAGGTGACCAAATTCACATTATTCTGGTGTTCACGTTTGCTTGTTTCATATCTTCAACACATGCTTGTCTGACATCATGGCTTATAAATGTAATGCTTTTTAAATTCCAGCTGTAAAACAGTGAGTGTAGTGGAAAGAAGAGGGTATAAACACAGTCTCATCCATTTCAAGTCCATGTATTTATAAGCCTGTTAGTCCCTTTATGACTGGATGCATGCCTGATGTCACCACCTTATAGGCCATTTTTCTTGAGTCCATGACAAGCTCTCATCTGAAGCAAGTGGAAATGCTTGTTCCTGTGTTGCTCGGATAAGAACAGTGGCCTGCCAAATGGTCTCTTAAAAAACAACTCATTTCTGCTAGCCCCCTGTGACCATGGTGGACACAATGAGGACCATTCAGCTGGTCTGAGCCGCCGTGGCCAGGAGCTCTGCTGCCATTTAGGCCATTCAGCTGAACCCAGTCTTTGTGTGCACGTTGCAATGAGCTGCCTCCATATGAAGAGAAGGGAGGGGCCGTTGACTGGTCATGCTTGAGAAGATGACGTGTAGTGTGTATTTCTACAGGGAGTGTCCGCCCTGCCATCTCTCTACTGGGCGAGGGGTAAAAGTTCATGTCGGGTTCGTCCCGCCATCCAGCCTACCTGGTTGATATTGCCCTCCATCTGTCAAGTTTGCTGTAGAGAAATCACTGACCCAAGCAAAACTCTGCACAGATGAGTTTTTGGTCTGTCAGTTAGTAGTTGATGCTCTATGCCAAGGTGATGTTTTGACATTGTAATACAACTGGAAATGATTGACATTTCCTCCCAGTCTGCTGCTAAGCGCTTTCCAGTGTGTGGAGTGCACTTGTTCATATGTGTATGGGGTCGCTGCCTGTTTGCATCTCTGATCAGTATGTGGAGAGTCTTCTTTTCTAGGCCAATCCTTCAGATGCAGCAGAAGTAGGCTGTGTTCATTTCTGTATTAAGGGAGAAGGTCCTCAGCAGAGCATGACAGCACTAATATGGGCTCAGTCTGTATTAGCCATCTATTTTCTGGACCTTAGTCATCAGTGACAGCATGTAGGGCGAAGCCTGATGGGCTCCTCCCATTCGTGAAAGAGGTCTAAAAACATCGCTTGTCTCTCTGTATTATTTATGAGTTTCTTATACAACAAACAGTTGTTTTTGTCAAAGTACTTATTTTAAGACAGATTACAGAAATGTGAAAAATGCTTCCTCAATCTGAAGTGCATGTGTTGTAGCGCACTTGTTTTTAAGATGCCCTCTGCACTGGTTTAAAAAGAGGAATAAGGGGCCTCTTACACTGATTGGAAAGATGAAATCGTTACCCAGATTCTCAACTTATTACTTTTGTAGGCCTGTTACTACATGCAGCTTACAGATGTTACAGTGATTTCTTGGAAATAGCAGTGGGAAATACAGTAAAATTAATACTGTAAAGCTTTCACTGCATTATCTCATCAATATTTTACGTTTAGTTACAATACTTTGGCATTGTTTTTGTCTTTATTGTATAATTGTTTGCCTAGAGAAATGATAAACAAGTTGAGGGAGAGAGGAGGTAATGACGTGCAAAAAATGTCTCCATCAGAAGCAACCCGGTAACATCGCAGTTACAGACTCAGCTCCTGGACTGCTTTTTGTGAATTAATTTACAGAAGTGTATGACATATATTTAGAAATTGTTTATCTCATTGAGTCAAAGGGTTCCTGTTATTTTGTCTGCATGCATGTGTAAAAACCACAACCAGTATGGCCTTTGCTCTCACAATGTTTTACAAACATTCATCCCCAGAGTCAGAACAGAATTAGGAATAAAGGCTTTTAAATTCGCTGCCCTGTTTCCTGGAATAATCTACAGGAGGACCTGGAATTATCAGAAATTTTAAGGATAATTTTTAAGGATAATTTTAAGGATAATAAAATTGATTTAATGGAGTTTAAATCCATTTTAAAAGATAAAACTGCCTTTGAAGTTGCTATTGTTCTTGATATGTTATTGCATATGATCCGGATGTTTGTGTTCACTCGGATGTACCAAATGTCACTTGTATTTGTTTCTTTTCTTATGTTTATATTTGATGCAGTTTCTGCAGTTTTCAATCTCGATGAGACTTTTTACCTTGATAAATAAAGGATATATTACATAGAACACAATGCTAGCATTTCTTATATCGCTGACAGATTGTGTATGACAGATTTTGGTCGAAATTAGCTTATTTTGTTGACGAAAGCCCCTTTCAGACGTGCACCCCTTTGCATTAATCTGATGACATCAGTTTCCAGATGCGAAAGAGCACCCTATTCACTTTTCCATAAAAGTTGCAACAGCAATCTTAGTAGGTCACTTTTAACACATTTCAGGAAGTCTCATCTTCATCCATTTGCATTAGTGGGTAGGCATGCACAATATTACAACTGCTGATGACTTAAACAATACATGAAAACATTTTATCTAATCATCTCTGTTTACAAAGTACAAAAAGATTAAGATATTTGTCTGCCCCAATCCAGAGGAGAGATCTCTCTCTGTTGAAACCTGTATACAGTGAATGGGATATAGCTTTCTAAGTTTCAGCACAGTGGAGCACACTCTATGATCCACTCAGAAGTGCTATTACACTTCGCTAGAGTTGATGCTGACAATGCTCGTTACCACAAGCGTAACACGTCTTTTGCACATATGAAAAATATTGCAGGCTCTCTCCGTCACTGTCGTATGTGGGCTATAGTATGTCTGAATGAAGCCCTGAGGAGCATGAATGTAAAAGTTACTGTTGTCTGAATGACAGAATGCAATCTCTTTTAACAGATTGATGAAGCCACCAATGTATGCTATGTCTGAAAAGGATATATTGCCCAGCAGTTACAGTTTGATTATAAAGAGAGATTGTAAACAATAAAAATGATTTGTTGCCAAGTCCTGCTTGATAGATAGCTTGGGTCATTTATCCATTGTTTCTCACTGCATTTGAATGAGATTTGAGCAGTCTTATGATTTTTCTTCTCGTGCCTTGTTTTTGTGTTTACATATTGTAGTAGATATTGCACAAGTTTATGCTAGTGTTTGTTTTATGTAAAGCACCCAGTAGGTCAGAAACCAAAAGGCATTAATCAGCCTCATCGTAGCTTCAGAGCTGGGGCATTTCTTCTGGTAAAGGTCTTTCTTCGTCGTGCTTGTGTCCAAACAGTATGTTTACACATACAAGTTTGACATAATACTGCTTCTGTGAATAGTTAATGATGGCTGGAGTCCCTTTCCCTCCTCTGGGCCTATAGTAAGCTGAATTATTCACATGCTCTCATTAAATACCAGGACACCCTCACAAAGTGGTGTGGGTGTGTGTGTTGGTGTGTGTGGTTAGTGAGCGTGACTTCTTTATGTTCCCCAGGTACAAGTTGAGGCATGCCAAAAAAAAAAAAAAAATCTTTAAATTTGTGCCAGGGGCTATATTGACATATTGACATCCCACTCATCAGCTCTTAAGACCTGCATGTCTCTGGTGTGAGAAACTTACTTTTTACAGTCGAAGATGCTTAACTTGTTGAGCGAGCTCGCTTGTGATATGAGGTGGGGCTGAGCAATATGGCAGAAATAAAGTAATAAATTATGCATGTGAATTTTGAGACTGAAATAACAGGATGAAACATGAAACATTCAATCTGATGATTCTTGAAATGAATAAATTATTACTTTATGAACACAGGTACCTCAAAAACAAAGAAAAGCAAATTTACTTTATTTTTAATTTCCTTGACTTATTAATATATGAAATAGAATTGCAACATAAAAACACAGTATTACCATGCGATTCTAATATCAATCCACCAACAGCTGATGCATAGTCCCTATTAAATTACAGTACTGTGCAAAAGTCTTGAGCCACCCATCATTTCTTTATACCTCTCATTGTGAGGAAAATGGAAAGTAGGTACAGTGATTTATTGAAAAAATGTGCAAAAATACATGGAAATACAGCATATAAGACACAAACAGAGTTTGTACAATTCTAACAAGCTTGAAAGTCAATATTTGGTATGACCACCTTTATTCTTCAACACAGCCTGAACTCTCTTAGACAAGCTTTCTCGTAATTTCTTTAACTAGTCTTCAGGAATAGTTCTTCTATGGATGTTGGCTGCCTTTTGTTCTGTTCTTTGTAAAGATGATCCCACACTGCTTCAATAATGTTGAGTTCTGGGCTCTGTGGAGGCCAATCCATGTTTGACAGTGTTCCATTGTCTTTTTTAAAAAATTTAAAAAAAATTTAAATCCAGGTATGCTCTTACTCCATTGGAAGTGTGTACTTTTCCAGGCTTCTTGATCAGAAGATGCTTTCCAGATGGTATTGCATGGTGGATCAAAATCTGATGGTACTTTTCTGCTTTCATAATTCCATCAATTTTGACAAGATCCTCAACATCACTGGCTGAAATGCAGCCCCAAACCATGATAGAGCCTCCACCATGTTTTATAGATGGCTGTAGACACTCCCTGTTGTACCTCTCTCCTGACCTCCTCCGTAAATATTGATGAAAATTTCAAATTTGGATTCATCACTCCATAAGACCTGTTGTCACTGATTTTTCAGTCCAATTCTTGTGTAATTTGGCATACCTCAGCCTTTTCTCCCTGTTTCCCTTCCTTAAGAATGGCTTCTTGACAGCCACCCTTCCACTGAGACCATTTCTGATGAGGCTTCAGTGAACAGTGGATGGATCAACTGAAGGGCCAGATGCATCTCTCAGGTCCTGTGACAGGTCTTTGCTGGATTTTTTTCCCCCTGTTTCTTAAGGACATGGCTTTCAAATAC
>VUQI01022922.1:8913-28382 GCA_015106735.1 Paratilapia polleni
TAAAATATCTTAAAAAAAAAAAAAAAATATTTTTTTTTTTTTTTTTTTTTTGCAGTTACCAACATATTTGTTTGGAGTGTTCTGTATGAAAGAAATATGTGGTGATGTTTCGTTTTAGTGTTGATTGGGGCTCCGTTTGGGCAGGCAGGGGATTTAAAATCTTGCGAAGAGGTTTTAGTTACAGTTTAAACACCAGGTGTTCTGGCTGTTCTGACTTGCTTCGAAGCCTGTTATCCATGAACACCTTGTAGAGTTCTGCCTGTAGCACCTTAATGTTCCACTGTCAGCAGTATGTAAAGACTGGTATTTAGAATAAAGATGAATAAGTCTATTAATAAACCACATTAAGCATAATAATCTACACATAACATTAAATTCCTAGATTTACATGTGCCTTTATTTCGAAACATCTGCACATGCCACTGCAGAAACGCACCGTTCTTCTACAATTGCTATTATAGCACAGTTATCATGTTATCATTCATAAATTCCTGCAGACTTTAAGTGATTGAGGAGCTGTGCATGTTGACTCAGTGTGTTTGTGTTGTGCTATCCCAGCTGGTCTGCAGGAGAGTGGGGGGTATGCAGCCGAAGCTGCGGAGGAGGGGAGCAGACCCGGCAGGTCCAGTGTGTCCAGAGAACCATCCAGACTGATGTGGACACCCTGGATGACTCTCGTTGTGCCCAGTCAGCCCCAGTTAGGAGGCAGGCCTGCAACACACACAGCTGTCCACCAGTTTGGACCACTGGGCCGTGGTCACAGGTAAACGTGTAAAGGTGCCTCACAGGTGTAAGAAATTTCAATCTTGGTTGTTTACACTGATGTAGGAAAGTACTGACATATTGCTGCTCAAGATCAAAGCTTTAATTCACAGCTTGAAAAGTCCTTTGAAGTTGCACACTCGCCCAGTAAGCCCTAAAGAGCTCTACACATTGTGTTGTGAAGTTCACCCTGGCTTTAATGGCTTCACCACATTTTATGACAGTGATCTCAGTCGCTTTAAACTATGAATGTGCCCAATGAGACTTGTAGTGTTTTGTTCTCTGTCCAATTCCTATACATTGTGTGTGGTGACTTGTCTCACTGTAACATTTTTAACTGCCATTTTACACCAAATATCGTCAGCTACATGGCACAAACGGTGCCCGGTTCACTCTCCCCCTGGTAGTCTGTGGCACGGTGTAGTGCGTCATAGCCCCATGTTTATTGGATGTAGTGAACCAGTTCAAGATTTACATTGTCCCATTAGCTGTGTCTAGAATCTAAAAGAATATGGAGGAAACTGTTGGACTACCTCAAAGGAATTATTAAAGAAGGAAAGCACACTAAGCCATTGTGTGGTGAATATTCTGTATAGTCGCTTTTTCTGAAATGATTTCTGTGCATAGTTGGCCTGTTAAGATCCAGGCATGTGACATTTCTTTCGTTCAACGTTCCAGCCACGTAATAACTAAATTACGTATGTCAAATTTTGAATTAATTTTGATGAATTTCTTCCTTTTATTAGAAAGAAGGTGGCAAATGCTATAAATGTACTAGAAAAATTAAAACCCATTTAGTCCCATTTAAACACATTTATAACATGTTTGTCTTTTTTATTGAATAAGAAATTTTACATAATACGTACTGAGGTCTTGATGTTGGAAAATGCTGAAATATAATGTAATAATTTTGGAGGTAACTGTGGTTGTAATACTGTAGCATTTGAACCAGCTGATCAACCATTAATTAAGAGAAAGTTTTGCTCCAATCCCAATATCATGTTTGTTTTTATTTGGCAGTGCTCACGTAAGTGTGGCAATGGTTTGAAGAAGAGGACTGTGCTGTGTGTGAGCTCTAACCCGGGTGCCCAGGCGCACACACTGCCCGACAGCAAGTGCGCAGGCCTGCCAAAACCTGCTAGTCAGGATTCCTGCTTCATCAAACGCTGCCAGAAACAACGCAAGGTCCAGTGGTTTGTCTCCACGTGGCAAGAGGTATGAAATTAAAATGAATAAAACAGTGCCTGTGCAGTATATAAACGTATTTTTAGCTAATGTGAATGAGCTCTCTGTCTCTGCTCTGTTCCATGTTCAGTGTTCAGTAACGTGTGGTCGTGGCTATCAGGCACGCTTCATCAAGTGTGCAGAGAAGGTGTGTATTGTGTGTATTTGCTCAGACACGGCAAAATGTCAAATATTCATCATTAAATTAGTCACTGCTTTAAATTCTCTTTAAATCCCCATTTGTTAATATTAAGTTTTTAATTATTCTCTTTGCTTATGTGTATTGAATGCACGCAGCACTGTAGATTGTATTAGACTGTATATAAATTGATTTGTTGGAGGTTCTGTGTTATATAAAGGCATCTCTAGCTTTAATGGCATTTCTCTTTTTCATAACAAAGGACACTGCAGGAAAATACAGAGAGCTTGCTGCCAAGAAGTGCCACCATGTTCCCAAACCCACAGTAGAGCTCCAGAAGCCCTGCATCCTGCCTGAGTGTCCTGTCCGCACAATCCCATCGGTCCACCAATGGAAGACGCATTATTGGACCTATCCAGCCCACCCTCCGCCTCGACCAGAATGGCATTCATCACCTTGGTCTCAGGTGTATTAAAAGGATTAAAAAGCTGACATATATTCTACACCGATCAGGCATAAAATTATGACCACCTGCCTAATATTGTGTTGGTCCCCCTTTTGCTGACCATACGCACAAACTGTGATGCACTGTGTATTCTGACTCCTTTCTATCAGAACCAGCATTAACTTCTTCTGCAATTTGAGCTACAGTAGCTCGTCTGTTGGATCGGACCACACGGGCCAGCCTTCGCGCCTCACATGCATCAATGAGCCTTGGCTGCCCATGACCCGGTGCACCAGCTGTTCCTTCCTTGGACCACTTTTGATAGATACGGACCACTGCAGACCGGGAACACCCCACAAGAGCTGCAGTTTTGGAGATGCTCTGACCCAGTCGTCTAGCCATCAGAATTTGACCCTTGTCAAACTCGCTCAAATCCTTACGCTTGCCCATTTTTCCTGCTTCTAACACAACAACTTTGAGGGCAAAATGTTCACTTGCTCCCTAATATATCCCACCCACTAACAGGTGCCATGATGAAGAGATAATCAGTGTTATTCACTTGACCTGTCAGTGGTCATAATGTTATGCCTGATCGGTGTATGTCAGCAGAGTTTCTGCTTTGGTAATAGTTACTTTGTAAAGTAGGGGAGGGAGTGAATGTGTCACACAAGGAGATTCATGTTACTCATCATCAGTTCCTTGTTACTTGTCACTCTACAGTGCACAGTGACATGTGGAGGAGGAGTGCAGGCCAGGATGGTCCAATGTCTGGTCCAGGGGAAGCCTTCTCCTGGCTGTCCCCTCCATCTAAAGCCCTCAGTGTCCCAGGCCTGCAATACCAACTTCTGTCCACAGCCTGAGAAGAAAGGTAGCAGAGTTCTTATACAGTGTAGTCCAAACAAAGTTCTCTAAAATTGTTTCTCAGAATAGATACAAGCTTTTTTTTCCCCCTTTTTTTTCTACAGATCTTACATGTCGGGATTACTTCAGCTGGTGTTACCTGGTGCCCCAACATGGAGTCTGCAACCACAAGTTCTATGGCAAGCAGTGCTGCCAGTCCTGTACAAATTCAAACCTATAAGACGTGACTCAGTCTGCTGTACAGACAGGTAGTTAGATAGTCAAAAGACTGCAATTTGATGTCCATGTTTGAAAAAAAAAAAAAAAAAAAAGCGTTTTTGGTTTAAAGCATGTGGCGAGCACTGAAAAAACAAAGTCAGTTTCTATGGAAGTGCCCTTTCTTCTCCCTGCGATGCCGGACATCTGGATACAAGAACTTGATTCTGACAGCACTACACAGGAATGTGATCGGGAAAACACAAATAAAGACAAGAATTATGAGAAGGAACTAACAAAATAGGAACCTTGATTAAAGCAAATAGGATGGACATGTCTAAAAGAAACTGAAAAATCCCAGCTTTGTTTATATACTGTAGATTTCAGATCTGTACTCAGGACACTCAGCATCTCTCAGTCAACCAAAGGCCAATGATGGCAAACCAACAAAGAAAGACTGTTTCAAGCACTGCCACGCAACATGTGATACCGCCTAGTCTGCGCTGCAGATCTTGATCAATTAAAAATCTGGGGTTTCTTCATGAAAAGGGATGTTTCAAAGAGACAATTAGGTAAATAAATTTTACCCTGAGCTCAATTTAAACAAAAAAAAAAAAAGAAAAAAAAGACAGGCTAATCAAAGTGGATTTCTTCAATAGCTGGGCAGTTGCAGAATGCTCTGTTGTCATGTGAAAGTAAAAAAGGAAAGAAGACAAATCAACTGCATCATCCATGAGAGAAATTTTCTCTGATGGCATAAGGCTGTGTGAAGTGGCTTTCCTACTCAGTGGTGCTACAACTTTGTCACACTGATTTCATGAAATCAGTGTTCAAGTTTCAGGAAATAAGAAAGGAATTGTGTAACCCATGTACAGTGTTATTTGTTTTATTTATTGGCTTTACTATGCAGTGTTTCTGGAAGACTGTATTATTAAGCATTATAAATGTGTCCTTATATTACTCTACCTTAAGCCCATTACCTTAATATATTGTATTATGTTTCATTACATGCTGTCAAACTGCACCTTTTTACGCAAAACATGTATGTTATTTGGAAAATGCATTACATATCAATTACATTTTAAAAGCACTGATGGATGATAGGTAATACAATATGCTTTTTTTACAGTGTAAATGGAATAACATTAACAAATGTGTGCAACAACAGGAACACGATAGCTATAGCACGAGCACGATTTCATTGTTTTTAGCTTTAAGTCTGACTGAATGTCTTTCAGGGGGGTATAAACTTGAAACTCTAAACGGACTCTTAGAGAAAAGCAGAAAAACAAACATTCAGGACGGAAACGTGATCTCTTCAGTCATACTTTTTTGGCTACAGTCTTCAGCTGGGCACGGCGCTGTCATCATGCCCTTACAGAGGATTTGGATTGCAGCATATCATTGACATCACTATTATCATTGTTACATTTTATGATAGCAGGGGGTTAGTCTGTTCTTCTGCATTTCTCTGGCTTTAATACACAGACTTAAAGCTTTCAGATGTAACAGCTGTAATGCATGTTTGTAAACGTATCTTAACCCCAAATCTTTGCGTCTATTTATTATGTTCCTTTCCTACATGAGCAAAATTATATGTTATTTTTCTACCTTACTTAAAATACATTTAAACCCTCTATATTCCGGGGCTACTCGACCTTGATGGAGGCATGTTTTCAGTACAGTTAGTTCATCTGTCAGTGCGATCCAGATCTATTTTTAAGGATGCTGATACACTCTTTAGATTGAATAAATCAGACTCTTCTTCATTTCCTCTGTCAGTGCAGCCCTTCGTTCACCTAAACGAGCACAGGCATATGCATGACATTCAAACTGACTAATTAGTCAGTGTTGACGTTTGGTTTCATGTTTTGTTTAAAAAGATAGTAAATAAAGCAATTTTCACTTTCCCAGGAGAAACTGATCTGGAAACTTTTTATGCTGACTTTTTTTTCTGTTTATACTACTTTGTACCACTCAATTCATCTGGTCTCTACAGATCTATGTTTGGTCAGAGTCTCCCATAATGAGGTCGATTTTCTTTAAAGCCTAAAACAGAACTTAGGGGAGGTGCAGGAGTCTAATTCCCTTTCATATCACCCATGTAGGATGGCCTACTATTGCTTACTCTGAGCTTGTATTGGCAATACCACAAACATGTTTTACCAGCAGCGTGTCATCTGTATTCATCCTGCTTCTTACGCACTGTTTGAAAATACAACTATTACAATATTAGCAGGTTCCCTTAATTTGTAGCTTCATTATCTATGTCTGTCCTCTTAATAATGTTCATGGTGAACTTCGTATTTTTATCTGACTCTGTGCCAATAAAAATGTGGGGGTGAAGCAGAAAAGATTTTGCCTCTTTTTTCACGAAAGGTGGCAGCAGTGTAAAAGCTAGTGCACAAGTGAGTGAATACGGTTAATTTCATTCATTTCAACAATAATTGCACAAATACAACACTGTGCAAAAGTCTTGAGCCACCCCTCATTTCTTTATGTTTTGTTTCCAAGAAGCCAGACTTGTAATTTTATTCTTTAAGTGATCTTGAGCAATAGTTCTCCAGGCTTTCTGAAGGTCTTTCAAAGTTTTTCTTTGGACATTGGCTGATTTGTCCTTCATTTTCATTCCAGTCCTTGTATCATTTAACACTGACCTATGAATCATTCAAACATAAAAAAAGGCAACTAACTCAAGGGATGAACCAGAGTAGTGTTTACACATAACAGACAACTTAGCAAAGAACCAATTTTAAATTCTAGGCACTTTTTTACTGGCAGTCTGTCGCAAGAACACATGAATTTTTAGCTGAATCTATGAAAAATCCTAATGATAACACAGTTTGACAGGCTTAAAATAGTATTTTTGCACCAACAAGGTGATTCCCAAAGAGCTTTTCACAGAAAACTTGAAATACCTTGGCAGTGTGTGCAGTGTGTCCTTAAACAATTTGAGGAAACTGGACAAGTGGAGGACAAAAGAAGAAGTGACAAGACTAAAAACGATCTACAGCAGATGAACAGTATCTGAAAGTCGTGTCCTCAAGAAATAGGAAAAAATCCAGACTTGACAGGACCTGAGAGATGCATCTGCCCCTTCAGTTGATCCATCTACTGTTCACTGAAGTCTCATCAGAAATGGTCTCAGTGGAAGGGTGGCTGTCAAGAAGCCATTCTTAAGGAAGGGAAACAGGGAGGTATGCCAAATTACAAAAGAGCTGGACTGAAAATCAGTGTCAACAGGTCTGATGGAGTGATGAATCCAAATTTGAAATTTTTGGTTCAAATTATTGTTAATATGTATGGAGGATGTCAGGAGAGGGGTACAACAGTGAGTGTCTACAGCCATCTGTAAAACACGGTGGAGGCTCTGTCATGGTTTGGGGCTGCATTTCAGCCAGTGGTGTTAGAGATCTTGGCAGCAGCTTCATTTTTCAGCATGACAATGATCCCAAACACACTGCCAATGTAGTAAAAGCATACTTGGATAGAAAAACACACAACGAAACACTATCAGTCATGGATTGGTCTCCCCAGAGCCCAGACTTCAATGTTATTGAAGCAGTGTGGGATCATCTTGGGAGCGAACAGAACAAAAAGCAGCCAACATCCAAAGAAGAACTTTGAAGAGCTTTCAAGAAGCCTGGAGAACTATTCCTGAAGACTACTTAAAGAAATTACAAGAAACCTTTCCTAACAGAGTTCAGGCTGTGTTGAAGAATAAAGGTGGTCATACAAAAAACTGGCTTTTAAGATTGTTCAAGTTGTACAAAATGTACAAACATTTCTCATTTTCCTAGAAAAATATAAAGAAATGAGGGGTGGCTCAAGACTTTTGTACAGCACTGTAGTTAACATTAAAACCTCTAAAAAAAAATACACAGTATTTACCTTAATACAGAATGGGAGATTTCTAAGATAGAAAAACTGATTCAGTGAAATTTAAAAAAAAATGTAAAGTGATCTAAAGCCTGAGACAAAAGTTCAAACTTCAGACTGCTCAAAATGGTCTCTTTTACAGTTTTTCCTACTCTTAGCTCTGTATGATGTCAAAAAGAGGATCCGTGAATGAACTGAGGGGCTGCATCAAGACCAGTTATAAGGTAAATAAGGAATATTGTGAAGTGTGAATCATCTAGTAGAGTCCAGAAATAAAAATATGGAGTTGGGATAGAGTTAGAAATCAGCATATCAGGTCCCCTTTAAATTAAGCTTTCCTTGCTGAGAGGGCTTTAAGTTTCATAGATGAGGCATGCGTGCAGTAGTTATTTCTCTAATGTGTTTTTTTTTTTTTGTTGTTGTTTTTGCCCTAAGTCTGGTTTTTTCATGTCTCCTCCTACTATTGGAGATAATTAAATATACAAATAAGCTTAGTTTTTTTCTCACTCATTTTAAGCAGTTCTTTTGAACCCTTTTCACAGTGTGGCTGATGGACAAGTGTTACATTATGTGGTATTATAACAAAACTCAATAGAAATGCTGTATAATTAGACTTATAAAACAGCATGCTGAGAGCTGATGCTAAGATCTAGTTTTCAGCATGCAATGGAGTGCTGCACATAAGCCAGAACACAGGCTAACAGTAATGCCAATGTGGTATTAGCCATTTCAACACCTATGACATATTGTATCTGGGCTTTGCTCTTTAGTCATTTCTCAACAAGTCAAGGAGACACAGATGCCCAAAACAAAATAACCATTGTCATAATCCCTGGGGCACTGCTCTAAGGCCTTCAGCTGGAGAGTGAGGGAGGAAAGACGAAGAGTGTGAAAAGCAGGAAGAAATCATGTAGAAAGTAAAGAGGAAAAACCTCTCTGCGGTCGTTGGCCAGCTCCAGGCACTCAGTCTGTGTGCATAGACACTGAACTGCAGAATAAATGCAGGCCAGAGATGAAGCAGGCCTTTTTTCACAAGCAAATGTCTGCAAGATTTTATGTGATGCAAAACCATTTTATTGGTCAATGCCAAACTGAAGACAAGAGACACAAAGAAGAAATTTCTGTGATCTAATCTTTAAATCATACAACTGTTTTCCTGTACAAATACCTTTATCTTAATTTAGTAATTGGGTTACCAAAAACATTACTATGGTGGAACATTGTTTGACTATCACTTGCTAGCATATGTATTTCCATTTACATTAACCACAGCAACTTAGGAGAAAAAAACAGGACAAAATCCAACCACACAAGAAGAAAGGGATTAAGAGAATGGAGCCGTTTTGTTTATACAAAGATAGTGTTCAGACAGCTTCCTGTGGATTTAAAAAAGGGGTGATTGAGACAAATTTGGGAACATTCAAAATGTTACTCACTCGTGTCAAAGACAGCCAGGAAGAAAGTAAGCTTGCACACCACTCCCCTTTCCACTATCTATTTGATTGCATCTGTTTGAAGAGTGTTGGCTCCTTTGCCTTGAGGCAAAACTCAGAAGCTTCACCTTAAGTTAGAGGGTTATTATCTTTCTGTCATGATGCACCTACAGCAGTACTTTTAGGTGTTTCTTCTTAGTTATTGGGATAAAAACCACTGCCACTGCAGTACTTTTGGAGCCCATGGAGAACAGCAACAAGGAGACTTCATTTATTCTAAAATATTAGCTGCATAACAACCTCCAAAGTGGGATTTTGAAAATATATGACAAATTGTGATACCCAACAAAAGTAACTGTGTCGTCTGTGTGTGTGTGTGTGTGTGTGTGAGAGAGAGAGAGAGAGAGAGAGAGAGAGAGAGAGAGAGAGAGAGAGAGGAATGGCAATCAGTACAATAGCACCCTCTGCTGACTGTGTGTGCAGATAATTGAAAAATGGAAAACATTGCAGCTATAATATAGTGCCATAATACTAATACCAATACTAACACTAATACTAATAATAAAGCCAAAATATATGATATACACCACTTGGGATTGTTGGGTCACATGCATTTTGGATGCTGCCATGTATCAGCAAATAGGTTTTGGGTTTCAATCAGTACTTTAATATGATATTAAAGGTTCTATATATGTGTTTTGAACAATAAGACAGCAGCAAACAGCTATTTGCTATGTGATATAGCAGAGTAACAGTGTCCTTGTTAGAGAATACAGTCACTTCTCTGAGTGTTGTTATCCCACTTTCTCTGTTCAATAACTTGGTAGCCAGCCCAGCCACACTTGCACGTTACTGCAAGCATGTCCCTCCTTTTGAAACTTTTGTCCCTCCCTGTGTTTACAAAGATGACCTCACTGTGCTGTAAAAAAGCAAGATGGTAGTGTAGTCCAGAGCATTTAGGTAGAGGCAACCTTTCAGATTTTCCTACACCAATGAAACCCCCTTCCTTGGGTAAAAAAGAGCACAGGCAGAATTTGTCTAACTTTCTTTACACGTGGAAACTTAAAGCCTGCTTTTGGTGCTTGGGTAATATCCTACGGTAGATAGTTAATAGGGTACAGCACTTTCTGGGGAGGTAAGAAGCAGAAAGAAAAAGTAACTGTTCCCTGACCGGGAATCGAACCCGGGCCGCGGCGGTGAGAGCGCCGAATCCTAACCACTAGACCACCAGGGAATGCTGCTAGCATGATAGTCGAAAATGATAAAATAGATTCACGTGCTATGTTGTAACGATATCTGATTACAAGCAGCATTATCAACTAATTGTAGGACTTTGAAAACAAAAAACAAACTACCAAACTACACATGTCACACTCTAAACACACCCAGGGTTGACCCGTCGACCTTACTGAGCCAGAAAATCACGTGATCAATCCTTAGTCACAGTGTATCAGAAAGACATGGCGCTTGTTTTGAAAACCGAATGCAATTGGCAAGTTGCGACCTAGATTTAAAATGGATCAGTCTTTACATACATTGTTTGTCGAGCAAGATAACATTAACAAATACAGAGCGACAGATTCGTGCGTTCCAAGAAAAATGTTTTAACGTGAGCTCACGCTTAACCAAAGCCAATACATAGGATTTGTCCAGCAGATGTCGCCACTTTTGGCAGAATCAAAATGTTTTGACACAATAAACAGATTGATACTTATTCCGTGCTTCGGAGGTCTCAGTTAACATTATCACAACATTAAACTGTTAAAACAGAAAACTATATCGTGTTAAATCTAAAGGAAAAGTTTTACTGACCCCATTCATTTATGACACTAATGCTAACGAGTGAGTGTATTTATTTTGGCAAAAACCCCGCAATGAAGTGCCTGAAGAAAAAAACCCGAAAGATCGCAGACGTCACGTTAAGGTAGCTAGAAGATTAACTGTACATTCGAACATACCCATATGCAATTGAATACGTACATTAATATGAAAGTGCTTGCACCTTAGTGCGAAGTATTGTATTTCAGGTCTACAGGCATTTCGCGAAGCTACCTCTACGGGGTCTTTAGCTGGGGTCCTTGGTCAACGTGGGAGAGGCGAAAATGTGAAGTTGTTTTGAACGTAGGCTAGCCTGCCTGAAATTTGTGGCACTAACACATGAAAGTTTCGAATTTTCGGAATATAAAGTAACGGCTGTGTGGGTTACGGTGGGATTTGTCTTACCATGATGCCAGGAGAGAATCAGTCCAAAACGTTAGCAATAGCCGCGGACGCGACGGCTGGAAACTGTCAAAACTGCTCTGTTTTGCACCAGGTCGGATCTTTTTTTTTTTTTTAATATATATCCCATACAAGTCAGTTAAAATGTTGTGCCTCGTCTTTTGGAGACTGAAAGTAAACAGTATCGGGTGATTTCATGTGTTAATCTTGTCATCTTAAATTAACGTGTTAATAATTATGATCCCCCCCCCTGTTTGTTTTGTTTTCTTTCTTTAGAGCCTGACAGAATATGTGTCGTCATTCCTGGCACTGAAACAGAAAATAACGGTTTCAGAGTGAGTATTAATGTGCGATAACTGCCTTGGTAACATGTTTCAAGGTAAAGAGACTACGGTCGTGGCGATAAGGTGGATACAAGTAATGTTTTGTTTTGGAAACGTCTGTCCAACAATGGACAATAGGCGGGATACAAGCAAAACTACTGTATTTTGATTTGCTTTGAGACCAGGCGGCAGGTAGCAGCTGCAAACAGGCTGGCTGAGATTACTGTAATTTCTCCAACGATTTATTTATGTTAGGTAGTGACAAAAAAATGTACCTAAGGGATTAACAGAATTTTTAAAGATTTAACCGTTGTTTGTTTGCAAATGAAGTTTTTAGTTTAAGTAAATTTCCGTATTGCAGTGTTTCTCAGATAAGATGATCTTCTCGTTTAGACACCTTGATAAATGGTCTAAGTGTGAATGTACATTAATAGTTTTATGAACTTCTTATTTTTGGAAACCAAGCTTTAATGTAACAATATCAGTTCCCCGTCAGGACTGTTACTTTATGAGAATTAGCAGACATTTTTTGTTGCTTGCAATTGGATAAGCATATCCATGTTGTCAACACATTATATGCAGTGACACAGTCAGGCTTCGACAACAGCTGGAAGAGCTTCAGATACGGCTGGTTACTCTGGAGAAAAAGACGGCAGATTATGAATCTGTGCAAGCAGAACTGGAAGAAAAGAGGGTAAGATATTAACTGTTTAGAATCTGTTTTTAATGATATTCTGACCTGTAGTCTTATATCTAACTCCTAATGTTATTTTCTTACCAAATGATCCACCCTAATGTTCATTTATTATTTTTTATGTTTGTTTAATTTTTATAGGGTGCTCTTAAGGTGTATGGACAACTATCTGAAGTGGTGGATAAACTAAGGGAGGAAAACGGCAAGACAATAGCAGAGTAGGTCTTAGTCTAGTTAAGTTTTATTCTTGTTTGAGTGTTATTGTGCGTTTTTTGTGAAAAACCTATACAAATAAACTTTATTACTGTAAAATGCTAACTGGCATTTTCCATTTTCCTCAGGAATAAAAAGCTTGAAGACCAGTTAAAGAATATTAAAGGTACTCTGCATTTGCATGCTGTAAATTTTACCAGGGAAGACTTGTGTAGTTGTAAATATTTCTTTTATATGATTATGGTTGATTGAGTTTTTCCTAAACTGTCTTTCTTAGATTTGACAGAAAAACAATCACTTGAAAATGCACAGCTGAAGAGGGAAAAGGCTGTTGTGGAAAACGATTTGCTGAAATCCCAGGTAAACAAAAGAGAAACTCTCCAAATGGATTATTTCACTTTGGTTTAATCTCACAATTTATAAAAATGTGATTATCAGTCATAGGAGCGTTATACAGATCTGCTAAAAATCCATCAAAACTTTGTCACTTCTTCAGGCATCTGTACAAAAATCTCAGACACAAGCAAAGCAAGCTGAAAAACTAATGGAGGAAAATGCCAGGATGACAAGCATGTAAGAATTTATATATGAAATGAAGATATATGATTAGTCATAGTTTGATGTTCATCTTTTTTATTTGTGAGCAAACCTTTTAAAATGAATTATACTAAAAATTTCCGTTCTGTTTTCTCATCAACAGAAATGACAGCCTTGAAAATAAAGTCAGAATGCTCGAAGGTTGGTATTTAAAATCCAATTTTATGAAATATTTTGTTCCTATTAATAAGTCCTGAATCTTTGTTTATATGTCAGTGTTTGTTTGCTGGCTAAGATGCACTTACTTTGATCTCTTTTCAGGCTCAGTTTGCCAGCAGGAGCATCAAATATCCCAAATGACCAAAGAGAAGATCCTGCTGGAGAGAAATATTAATGATCTCCAGGTGCAGTAAAGTCCTTTATAAAAGGAACTGGGTAAAATGTTTTCTAATCCGATAGACCTGACTTCTGTCTGTGTATAATTTCAATTCTGTTTTGTAGGTGAGACTGATGAAACTGGAAAGAGAAAGGAATAAAGGTAAAAAAAAAAAACAACTTTTTATTTAGTTTTACAATGAAAACTTAATGTTTCAATGTATTTTCAGTATAAAGGGAAACAATAATATCGGCTGTTTAATTTGAACAGTTTTTCCAACAGCAACAGCATCTAATTCCTGACTTAGAGTATAATTTTAATGTAAACAGTATCTGAATTATCTCTCAACAAGAATATAGGAGCACAACAACTCAAGCAAGTACACCTGCAGAGCCTAAAATTGACAAAGGTATGCAGCTGTTTGCACGTTTTATAAATTCCTTTGATAAGCTATGTGCATACATTAACCCTCAAAGCTGGCTTATTTTAACTTTTTAACTGTATGAATGTTTTGGTGTGTGTTGCAGATAAGTTCCGGAGGTTGCTGCAGAACTTGTGGGCATGTGTAGACCCAGAGCAGGAGCTGTCTGCAAACCTGTTGCCCTTTGCAGGTATTGTTAGTAACATAACAGCATACACAGTAAATCTGTCTTTGCAGTTTGTTTTTCTTTTATTTAACAATTTTACATCTCTACATGCACAAAGTCCTCTCTTTTATTCTTTTCATTTCAGAGTCCAGAGTCCTACCTTCCTCCTCACAAACCACACTGCACACTCATCAGAGTAAAATGTCCCCGTGTGCTTCTCACAAGATCAGTGAATCCCACGGGCTCCACATACCGGCAAAAACAACCTATACACAATTAAAACAGTCTCCTCATCCACAGGATCCCATCAAGCACAAAGCATCTCTTCAATGTTCTAGTGAAAGGAAGCAGTTGGGCACTCCGAAAAAGGCCAAGCGATCACCCAAGAAACACAAAACCGATGAGTCATCTGCTGACATGAGCATCCTATCTGTTGAAGAGATAATCAGATTGTTTAAACCCATGCCACCCAATATTTCACCACTTCCAGATTCGGTGAGAATTTGGTTATATTTAATGTGGATGTTTTTTGGTGTTGCTTGTTGTTTCTGTTGAGTAATGCGCTGCTTTCCCTGTTTGTATTTTTAATATTAAGTCAGTATGAGTTTGATAGTATTCTTATACTGCAATAATTCTAACAAAAAGTTTAAAGGAAAGTCATTGACGATAACTGTGACGAAATGTGTATTTTGTTGGGCACCAGATGAAGTCCCTGTTGGCCTCTTCAGAGGTTTCAAAGCTTTAGTGGCTACAAATATTTTGAATTAGAATTGTAATCAGTTGATAAAACCTCCAAAGTATGGATTTCCAAGAAATATTAAGTATTTAAACAAGTTTTATTGAATACCCTAGAAATGTATTTGGTGAAAAGCCACTTTTTTGTCATTTTCAGGTTATGGTGAGCATAATATTTTAGAAATTAAAATCTTGCTTTCTTATTTCTTTCAGGACACTGAGATGGAGTCCATGAAGATGGATGATGGAGAAAATGAAAATCATCCTAAACCCTCTGAGGACTTCCCTACTTTGAAACAGGAGTCCTTACATGTCACAGCATCACCATCAAGCCAAAAGAGTCTGAAATCTTCTCCACTTCAAACAGAGGAGAATGCACACTTGCCAGTGGTCACAACCCAGGAAAAGGGAGAAATTTTAAATGAAAGGGACTTTGAACAAAACAAGTTTAGTAGCATTGCTCAAACTAATGACAAAATGGTTACAGATAATAGAAAACTGCATCCTCAAAATGACATGCTGACTGATCAGGAGCCAGCATCTGCACAGTTATTGTCACCATCATCAGTGTCATCTTTTTTCATATCAGACTGTACAGAATTGGTTGAGGCTGTCTCATTACCTAATGAAAGTCCAGCCCCATCCTGTAGTCTCAGTACGAGTGGTGTCAACAGGGTCTCTGAAACTGAAAATGCTTTAGGAGACTCAAAGGAAGATCACTCAAAGACTGTAACTCTCAACGAACATCAGCCAGACACTATAACAAGCATGGATGTCGACATGAGCCCTAGTAACATTACTGATACCAAAAGAGTTACTCCTGATGGTGGAGAGTCACCCAGAGTAAGTGATGCTACTGTAATCTCTGAAGAAGCAGAAGATATACATGTAGATACTTCCTCATCATTCACTGACTCTGTGGAAGGCACCATGGTTGCAACTACAGAAAATGATTCAGAAATTGAGAAAAGTACTCAGGATTCATTTCAACCTCAGGAGAGTATAGGGTCTGTCTGCAAGGACTCTGATATGGCTGAACACATTCCAAACTCATCAAGCAGCAGTGATAGCATCAGTAGTGTCTCTACTAAAAATCTTGAAGAGCGAATGGAAATTGATGAAAGCATCAAACCTCTTGGGAGGGAAGATGGGAATGCACAGGGATCTGGAGGACACGATGTAACAGCTTTGCCTTCAATGTCAAATGGTGGTAATATACGTCCACCTCCTAAGTCTCCGCTGTTAAAGAAGGAAGATGACTGGTCCAATGCTGTTGAGAAATATGGTCAAGTACATGTTGAACCTTCTTCAATAAAGGATGCTGACACAGTGATCAGCTCCCAAGAATCAGATACTGTAAATTGTAAATCTTTGAAAGAAAATACACATTCTCTTTGCAGACGGTTGAGTCCTTCATGTCTTTTACCTACTATAAAGCTGCAAGATTCGGAAACTCAACCAAATCCAGGAAAACTGAATGGCGATGTTAACACAGACCATATCTCAACAAACGAACTGACTCCTTTTCCAAATTTAGAGGAAGAAGGTGTCATTGAAAACGCTGCTGTTGAAGATCTTCCTCAGCACAAAATACACACAGGTACTACTATGTCATTGGAGACTATGCCTGACTCCCCAGAGAGAAATACTGTAAGCTGTAAATCTTTGAAAGAAAATAGACATTCTCTTTGCAGGCGGTTAAGTCCGTCATGCCTTTTGCCTACTATAAAGCTGCAAGCTTTGGAAACTCAGCCAAACCCAGGAATGTTGAATCCTAATGTTCACACAGAAAACATTTCAACAAACACACAACTTCCTTTCAGTTTAGAGGAACAAGGCATCACCAAAAAGGCCACTGTTGAAGAGCTTCCTCAGGACAGAACTGATGTAGGTGGTACTACTCCATTAATACAGAATCCAGCTGCCACAAAAGGACAAGATAAATGTTTGGAGTCACGTACAAAGGTGCCTGAAAATCTGATAAGACAGGAAAAACCTACCTCAGCAGAAAGTTCAACTACAGCTCAAACCCCAGAGTGTATAAGCCATGTTCGTGGTGAAATGGGTCCTCCACTTCCTCGTCTCCTGACCCCTCTGAAGACACCTCCAAAGGTGCACAGATCAATCAACCCAAGGCAGGCTATTGGGAAACTCTTATTTCCTTCGCCCATGGATGGAATTGATTCACCTACTTCTCCTACTCAAGCCAGCAGGACACCAAACAGTCATCAGCTGAGTTCTTTATCCACAAACAGCCCAGTCCCTCCAAATGGAGTCCCCTCATCACCACTTCAGTTTGGCTCTGCCACTCCAAAACATGCTGTGCCAGTCCCTGGTCGCCTGCCCTTGACAGCAATGAATTCTTCTCCATCATCATCTACCACTCCATCTCAGGAAAACTCCATGAGGATTCTTGATACCATGTATCCAGAGCTTTCTGCCCAGGCTCGCACTCTGAGCATTCTTAGAGGCAATGTTAATCTCAACATTTGCTCATCAGAGAATGGAGTGTTGCCTACGACCGACAGCCAGATGTCTAGCTTTAAAACTATAAACTCCACTTCAACAGCCTTCACAAAGACTGAAATGAGGGGAGAAAAAAGGCCTGCCATCAATATGCCGCAGCCTAAAAACAGTAAATGTCTCAGGCTTGAAAGCAGCTCTCCTGGTGTGACTCGAATGCAGGTGCCTTCCTACTCTTCAAACAGTGGAGATGACACCCCATCAGCACAGACTCCGAGACTGGAAGAGCACAAAACTGAGAAATCTTCATCCATGAAAGCTGTAGAACATCCAGAGCAAAATCTTGTACTTAACGCTTTAAGGAAAATTGAAAACCAGTGCTTTGACCTGCTGCCTGTGATCCATAGCCATCTGTATGTTGGTAACCTGCCCAAAAAGCCTGTCTTAAGAGATGAGGAGAAGGAGATCATCTCTGAAGTTTGCCAGAGCAGCTCAGTTAGTATACATGTTTCCTGTTCTCATATTTAACATTTCAAATAGGAGAATCTTTTGGACTGAAAACTTCTTACACTGCTGCAATACTTTTTTTTGCTAAATCTTTTGTCAATTAATGCATTGGCTCATTCCCATTTGTACATTGTTGCCACATATCAGTATGAAGCTAGTTTTACATCAGATAAATCAAGCAAGTAGTTCACATCTGCCTCTTGTCAAAAGTATACAGACAGATGCCAGTCTTTTGTGTCTAATTTGACATTTTTCTGTTTTCTCTCTTCTTTTACACTTAAGGCAGATGACATGATTTTGGCCATCCTGAACAAACTGAAAGCTGAAAAAATGGACCTGAGCAGAAACTACATGCAGGCCCTCTGTAGAGTCTACACTGGAATCTGTAGACAGAGGAGAGACCTGGAGAAGGCTCATGTCCTGGCCTACAGCATCCTCATAGAAGGTGAGCAATTTATGTCGTACTGTATTTATCAAAACTTCACAAAGCTTTGCTACATCAACAGGGTGTTATTTAACCTAAAACTAGACAAATGTTGGTTCTAATTAGATTTAAGGAAACCTGTTAGATTGTATAGTTATTTTGTTTGGGTTTTTACTGGAAAACATAGTGACAGCATGAAAATGGAAAAGAACTAAATTAAACTTAAAGAACATAATGCTACTCATTGTCACTTATCACTTAAGCTTAGTTGTACTAATTATTGTTATTAATTTTATCTCACCTTTTCTGTAGATTTCCCAGATTCTGCTAAGCTGGTTTTGTTTATGGTGACAACATGGCCCACCGTTCTCACACACACTAGTTCTCTGTGCCAAGCCATTCATGCCATCACCAAACTAAGAGCACCAGAAGAACTTCTCAGCTGCCTTTCAGCATTTCTTGGTTGGGACAAGGTATGTTTTGATTAAGAGATGAAGCTTTGCTTGTGTCATATTGTTTATATTATTTAAGAGACATCTAGATTGTCCTGACATACCTCCAGCGGCCATTGTTTACTGCTAAATATTAGTTAAATTACTATAGACGAGTGACAAAGGAAGGCTAGAAGAGCTTCAGTGTGTTGAGATTGGATAATAGGCCACAGTATATAATAGTGGTGGGGGGAAAAAATCGATATAGCATAGTATCGCAATATTTTGTGTGGCAATAATGTATCGATACAGGAACACCAAATATCGATGTTTTATTATATAAATTTCAAATACACATCGAACTTTTGAGTACAGGGATAATAAAATCAATTGCTTTCTCAGTCCACCAGATGGTGCTGTTGAGATTTTTTTATTTTTTTTTTCTAGTGAGGTCGGTAGAGGTGATGATCAGCGTGCAGGAGGAAGTAGGTAAAACAAAGATGAAGGCATCAAGAACGAAATCAGGAAAGCGCCGCCCAACTTTCAATCAAACGTATGGACCTGTTTGGGATTTTTTTTTTTTTAACAAGGATGGGACAAAGGAGACGGATGTGACACATGAGTGTTGTATGAAAGTCAGATACGCTGGGAATACTACGAACATGGGGGCTCATCTTACGGGCCACCATCCTGAGAATAACATTAGTCGAGGACGGCAAAGCTAACTCTAAATCAGCTCAACTGAAAAACCAGCCAACACCTGTTAACTCTTAGCTGAACAAAGCTACCTCCCAATTCAGAGCGAGCTAAAAAAAATAAATAAATAACACAATCGATCACCTACTTTATGTGCAAAGACCTGCGTCCATACAACATTGTGGAAAACGAGGGCTTTTCTTACATGCTCAAGACGTTGGATCCAAGGTATCATGACGTTTGCCCATTTAACAGTAAATTACTTTCAAATTCTTCAATTGCTGAAGGGGCTGCACAATTTTTGCAAATTGCACTGTTCAGAATA
>VUQI01022926.1:2066-13708 GCA_015106735.1 Paratilapia polleni
CCCCCCCCCCCACCCCCCCCCCCCCCCACACACACACGTATACTATGGCCACAAATACAGTCTACTTCTGTAATCTGTCCATTGTCTGTTAAAATGAAGTCCCTTCTTTCTCATCACCCCTTTCTCCAGCCACTTCTGACCCACAACAACCTATGATTTTTTTACTCTTTAAAATATTTATTTTTTACCCTTACTCTTTAATGGCGCCATGCACAACTGGGGCGCCGCTGGCCTCCCCAGCGATTTCTCCTCCTCATTACAAATTTAAATTGGTTTGAATATGGCAAGGAGGGAGCCAAGCCTTTCCTCATGGTTGGTATTTACAGCACAGTGTGTCTGAAGTCCTCTCTGCTCTCAGAAATGAATAAGTGAATTGTGGAGAGGGGGTGACTAGAGGTCTTTAGTCCCTCAGAATTGTAATTGATTTGCTCTCTGTCCTCCTGAGCTGTGGAGTCTGGCTCTGCAGATATCTTTTGACACATAGCCTCTCACTTGATTCCACTTTGGACTTCACATGCATTTTTTGACAAAGTTGGGCCATTAATCTAAGCTAAACCAAACACTTCACACACTGCTGCATATTCATCTGAGGTTTGACAAAAGAATTCCTAACGAGCAGCGTACATATCATCTGGCACACTTTATTAACTTTCTTGCTTAATGAGAGCTTTGCAGCTCAGATGTAAATCTCTTTCTATTGGTCCATCTCATTAAATATTAAAAAGCCATATGTAGATGGATGCTTGATGTTTCTCCCATCCAGTGTGCCACTGGCAGAGCAAACTGGCACAAGTTCAACTCTTTGATCAGTCCATATAACTCATGCCTGTTAACAGACCTTTGCATTGATTTGTCATTTCACACCATGGAACCACTCTTTTTGGCCCACCCAGTACTTAAACATCAGCTTTGTTCATCTGACAGGAACCTGATGATTCCCATCTCTCTGAGAGCTTCAGATTTCAATCTGAAAGTAACATCAAAGCCTGCAGTTTTACCTTTGATATGTTGGATGAGTTTTTACTCGGAGGAAGTTTGTGTTTTGATCTGATTGTCACCTGCATGTCCTTGTGCTTGTCTGAGTCGTATTTATTATGAGGTGCTCAGAGATGAGGTTGCCATGGAAAGGAGACTTGAGTTCCTGTGTGGGAGACTCTGGCTGCTGCTAAGCCCTCAGCCAGAGCAGCATCACAGTGCCACAGAAGTGGGCTTTGAATTAAATCCTTGGGGAGTCTTTAGAGAGGAGGATAGCTATTTTCACAGATGAACTCTGGATATTGTTGAAAGCATCAGGACTGGACATTGACCTTTGACGTCAAGGTCAGTGTCCATCAAAGAACATTGATGTTGACCTTTCTGACATATAGCACACAGCCGGAAATTCTTCATGTTAGATGCATTCTCACTAGCAAGAGTGAACGGGAAGGTTTACAAGACAGTAGTGACATATGCTATGATGTGTGGTTTGGAGACAGTGGCACTAACAAAAAGACAGGAGGCCGAGCTGGAGGTGTCAGAGCTGAAGATTTTCGTTGGGAGTGACCAGGATGGACAAGATTAGAAATGAGTACATCAGAAGGACAGCTCAGGTTGAGCGGTTTGGAGACAAAGTTAGAGAGGCAGTGCTGAGATGGTTTAGACATGTGCAGAGGAGGGATAGTAGATATATTGGACAAAAGATATTGAATATGGAGCTGCCAGGCAGAAGGAAAAGAGGAAGACCACAGAGGAGGTTCATGGATGTAGTGAAGGAGGACATGCAGAGGGTTGGTGTGACAGAGGAGAATGCTAGGGAGAGGGTGAGATGCAGGCAGATGCTCCACTGTGGCAACCCCTAAAGGAAGCAGCTGGAAGAAAAAGAAAAAGAAGAAGAAGATGCATTCTCACTACTGGAAATATACCAGTTATAGTTTAGGATACCACTGACCAGCCATGATGCCATGCTTTCTGACACCCTGAACCAGTTCTCCACACCAACAGACAACACCAAACAACAACACAATCCAGGGAGGAGCCTGTATTTGGCTTACAGCGCCATCAGGTGAGATCCAGTCCGAGGAAAACTGACCACCAAAAGCAGCAGGACAGGACAGGGTACCAGGCTGCACACTGAAGTCATGTTCTGACCAACTAGCAGTTGTGTTCACTAACATCTTTAATGTGTCCCTGGACCAGGCTGTAGTCCCCACATGCCTCATATCCACCACTATTGTCCCTGTGCCCAAAAAGCAAGTGTTAAGGTGTGTCAATGATTATTGCTCAGTTGCCCTGACACCAGCTTTTTGAGAGGCTTGCTTTATCTCACATCAAGGCCAACATCCCTACTGATCTGGACAGACACCAGCTTGCCTACTGTGGAAACAAATTGATGTAGGATGGAATTTTGTTTGTACTTCACACAACCCTGTCCCATCTGGAGCTTCCCAACAGAAATGTCAGGATGCTATTTGTTGACTTTAGCTCTGTTTTTAATACAATAGCCCCCATAAACTGTTAGACAAGCTCAATAACCTGTGATTAACCACCCCACTCTGCTTATGGATTTTGGACTTCCTCACCAACAGATCACAGAACGTAAGGGTGGGCAACTGCACTTCATGCACTCTGACCCTCAACAAAGGCACACCAGAAGGCTGTGTCCTCAGTCCAGCCCTTTTCACTTTATTCACACACGACTGCCCACCCATCCACTCCTCCAACTCTTTAGTGAAGTTCGCTGACGACACCACTATAGTGGGATTGAAATCAGGAAATGACAAGATGCACTACAGAGAGGACGTTCAACTGTGTTCAGACAGTAACTTGGCTCTGAACACCACTAAAAAGAATGAGATCATTGTGGTGTTCAGAAGAACCAGGACACCCCCCCCTCCCCCTTCACTTAAATGTTGAGGAAACTCCACATCACAAAAGATCTGATGTGGAACCTTAACACCTCCCACCTGGAGAAGAAAGCTCAGCAGAGGCTTTACTTCTTGAAAGCTTAAAAAAGCCAAACTCCCCTCTCCCTCCCCTCAGCTCTTAGTGAATTTCTAAAGCAGCACAACAGAGAGCACTCTCTCCTCTCTGTCACAGTGTATTACAGTAGCTGCAATGCAGAGAACCGAGAGACTTGGTTGAGTAGTTAAGACAGTACAAATGATTGTGGGAACCAAGCTCCCAAATCTGGATACAGTTTATGCTAGCAGCCTACATGAGAGAGCTAGCAACACCCACCCAACTCACTGAGTCTTACCACACTCCCCCACCACCCCGCCCCAAGCTACTGTTAATGCACTGAACACTTTACATCCAGGACTGTAAATACGATAATTACCATTTGTGCAATACCTACTGTTCAGTGTGAAATACCTGTTTACACTGCACCTTTTGCACTATCCAAGTTGCATAGATTGTATAGCTTATTTGTAGCCTTTAACTACCCTATTTTCTCAATTTCAAAACCTTCACTGGGTCTTGTTTTTAAATGAATTCGGCCTCAGCTCCAGTGATCCTGGAGACTCCATAGGAGGGCACTGACAGGGCATACGTGTACTTCCCCATCAAGGAGTAAAATGATATAAATATAAAATGCTTTGCACTGGCTGTTTTTCCCTTCTTCTTTCCATCCTGTCCCTCTACATCCATTTTAATAACTTTATACCCATCCGTAGGTCACTGTGCCACCATGAATTGCTACCCCAACCTACCTATTTATTTCAAAAATCCATAATTAAATCTCCTCCAGTACAGAGGATGGAGTTACATTCCCAAAATAAATTTAATCCCAGCAAACATCAATTTACAGGAGGACAAAGCTATCGAGGCGCTTTATTGAGATGCATGAGCTGGAGGGTCTGAGCTAAATCAGTAGAGCAGGAAGGTGACAATACCACTATACCCCCCTCCTCACCGGCCTGTCACTCAGCCAGAAGTTTGGTGTTCTCAGCACTGTTTGAAAGACTTTCTTTACATGTCTATAATGTGAGAAATAAATGATAAAATGATGGAGTTGTTTTATTTTTCATTTCCATTTGCATTGTTCGGCTTAGACAGACTCTGACTGGCTGAACAAATGTATCCTCTTGCTCCTTTTTTCAGTCCTTTCATGTAGAATGTGGCTAAAAATTAAATGATGCAGCAGTGGACTGAAGCCATTCACCAAGTTATTACACTGACTCACTGTGACTGACTGCTAAATCACTTCAGAATACAATAGTGTGACTAAAAATGTCTGCGATGTTCTTCACCGACAGGTATTTTTATTCGCCGCTTTGGCTTTGTTCTCTCTCCCTCAGCCTTATAGAGTGCTGAGCATCCAGGCAACTCACTGCCTCTTAAATTCCTGTAATTACATTCCACATCGTGAGCACCTCTTGGCCCTGATAAGATTAAGATTTAGATGAAAAATGTGGTGGTTGGGTCCCGAACTGCCCTCATTCTTATCTCCCTTCCTCTGAGTATTTTTTCAGTCTCATCAATGACCACTGAGTTTGACCCTGTTAATTAAACCTTGCCCCCTGTGTGCAATTAAAATAAGATCTTAGATATATCAGGGAAACCTTTTCTTTCCAGCATTGTATAAAAAACAAAAAAACAAAAACAAAAAAAAAACCCTGAGTTTAAATAAATGCTGTTCACTTAAACTTCTGATAGCAGACTTCTACTGTTGGTGGATGCAATTCAGCACAATTATAACATGCTGCCTCAAACACCAAGACACACAACTGGTGTGTGCCATTTAGGACTCATTTAAATTTTAAATTATGACTTTTCATTTAAATAATTAAAGGCAGGATTCAAAAAAGAAAAGTGAACACAGAGGAGGTTAGAGGAGGCTGTCAATGTATGAAGAGAACTGATAAACCCAGTCAATATCGACTCCAATCACAAATTCTCAGGCAACTTTCAGCACTGATTTTATTATGAGAACTGGATACAGGACACCAAATCAGTGCCTGTTTATTTAAATGTATTTCTCGTGTCATGCTTTGGTCACAGTCCTTGCATTGTACATGCACATCCACTAGCTTTTGCAGTCACTAGAAAGGTTTGGCAAATATTAAATGTGCTTTGTTTAAACATGTGCTGTGAAAATTATTTCCAATGTAGAATTCATGTATTAGATGCTTTTATAGATGCTCTGTTTGGAGTTTGCATGTTCTCCCTGTGCCTGCATGGCTTCTTCCAGGTAAAAGCTTCCTCCATCAAAAGGTCTGGGATGATCAGTGGATTAGCCTGTCTGCACATGCATGTCAACAGCTGTAGGACCTTGCACCTTCACCTTTGCAAAGATTGAAAATAATTTGCACTCAGTTAACTTGAACTAGTGTCCCATGTGTCCCATGACATCAACTTAGACTGTACCATTTACAGTTGCCTTATTTTGTATTGTAGGGTCTTTACTCTAAAATATAAAGCACTTTCAGGTGACTGTTGTGATTTGGCGCTATATAAATAAAATTGAATTGAATTGAATTGAATTATTTTTGAAAGCCACAAACTGAAACACATATATCAACCAAACTGGGGATACAAGGATACAGCAACAAAAAAAAAAGGAATATTCGGTGTGAGTGCCAGCCAGCCTGTTACTGAGCCTAAATAAAATATGCTGATCACCTGCAGGGTAAATGGAGCTATAAATAGCAGAGCCAGTAAAAAGCCTCTCAACAAAAACCCTCAAGAACCCCTCAAGATCCCTCCCATCACTGATGCCAGCCGGAGCGGGGCCCGCTGGTAGAAATGGATCACTTTTCTGTGCCAGCATTTCCTCACAGCACGGGTGTGACAAGGAGGCAGTGGGTGGCGTACTATGGCATCTCCAGCTAATTATCTATTTGGACAAAGATCAAACACCCCACTGTGGAAATTATGTTCAATGTTTATGCAAGTCTGAGCGTTAGATGTGCCAAAAAGTCTGCTTACTGAGAGGGGAGAGGCCAGGAGGAAAAGCCATTAACAGAAGCACTGACAAGGTATAAAAATACTTTCACTGATACAAAAAAGTGCTGTAAATGACATTGTACCAATATTCCACAGTTCTTGTCTTCAAGATTTTTTTTCTTTGTGGAGGACAAGGGTTTTTTTCAAAATTTATTTCATGTATTTTATAAACATATAAACAAACTTTCACTCAGATTTTCTCCAGTTTTTGCAATAACACACCACCAGCTTTTTCCCATTCATAAGAGGTTAGATTACTTCTTTCAATTATACTGTAATCCTAGCCTCAAGTCTAGTTGTCATGTTGCATATACAGTTATTGTAAAAAAGAAAGTATACCCTCTTCAAATTCTAAGGTTTTTCATATAATCTGTTCCTTAACAGGTCTTAAAACGAGGTAAATACAACCTCAGATGAGACTGTGTCATTATTTATTTAACATAAATTAAGCCAAACTGCAGAAGAGTGTGTAGAAAAACTAAACACACCCTTACTTCCATTGAAATTAACAGGGTAAGTAGCAGTCACGTGCTGATAATCAAATGCATTTGTTTACAACAACAAGTGTGACCACCTCTGTAAAAACAGAGGTTTTGGCAGTTTGCAGATCTGGAGCATTCAGGTATATGCCAAGGAGGAAAGACAACAGCAATGATCTTAGAGAACCAATTGTTGCTGTCCATCTGGGAAGGGTTATAAGACCATTTCCAAACAATTTGAAGTTCGTCATTCTGCACTGAGAAAGATTATTCACAAGAGGAAAAAAATTCAAGACAACTGCCAATCTTCCCAGGAGTGGACATCCCAGCTAATTCACCCCAAGCCCTGACTGTGCAATGCTCAGAGAAACTGCAAAAAACCCAAGAGCTACATCTCAGACTCAGACAAGCCTCAGTTAGCATGTTAAATGTTGTAGTTCATGACAGTAAAACTACTTTCAGCTGCTCCCTTGTCACAAGGGCTTGCCACAACAGGTACTTTTTTTTGGGCAGACTTTTATGCCGGAGACCCTTCCTGACGCAACCCAAAATGTGATTTGTGTCTCCGGCTGGAATCAAAACAGTAACCTTTCACTTGACAAGCAAATACGTTAACCACTACACTATAGAACCACACCTTAAAGTTCATGGCAGTATAATTAGAAAAAGACTGAAGAAGTATGGCTTGTTTGGAAGGGTTGCCAGGAGAAAGCCTCTTCTGTCCAAAAAGAAAATGGCAGCATGGCTTAGCTTTGCAAAATTGTAAAATCACAAACTCCTCTGCATACCACAGTATTCTAGAGTCAGATGTGAGGCCATCTGTCTGACAGTTAAATTTTGGGCTAAATTGGGCCAGTGGGACAATGACCTTAAGCACCACAGCAAATCTGCAAGAGAATGGCTGAAAAAGAAAAGAATCAAGGTGTTGCCATGGCCCAGTCAAAGTCCAGATCTCAACTAGACTGAAATGCTCTGGCAAGACCTTAAGAGACCTGTGCATAAATGAGGCCAAAAGTCCTCCACAATGATGTGAAAGACTGAGAAAGTCATACAGAAAACAATTACTTCAGGTTATTGCTGCTAAAAATAGTTCTACAAGCTATTAAATCATGAGGTGTACTTAGTTTTTCACACACTGCTTCTGAAATTTGGTTAGAAATGTAGTTTTTGTTAAATAAATAATGACACGGTGTAATATGTTATGTTTTGTTGTTCATCTCAGGTTACATTTACCTAATTTTAAGACCTGGAGAGGACTCAGTATTTTGTATTGTGTCCCGATATGTAAATCCTTAGAACTGACATAGGGTTTGCTTTCTTTTTACTGTGAGTGTATAGCAGGTTCCAGCAGTGAGCGCTGTTATGGCTATACTTGCCTGAGTGGAACAGGTCATCAGTGAAGAACAAAAAAGCAAGAACACAATTTTGAGCAATGAAGAAAGACCATTTTCAGGGTATTAAGGAAAGCTTTGGAAAACAGAGCAACAAAATATTTTTAGAGAGAAAAATAAGAGTGTTGGAAGGCCTTCAAGTGTCTACTTTGTCATGTATAGCAATATTTTTTTTTTCTCCTCCCAGCTGTCTCTGTCTCTTTGTGTCTTACCTACATGAGAACAAAAGATTCCTTGTCAAGTGGAAAACCCTTGAACAGCAGCTGTTTTTTTCTGATCAAATAGCTCTAGTTCATGGTTTCATCTCTTTTCTCTCTGTTTTTATCTTCCATGTATTCCTTGCTGAGGGTTGCTGTAAGGGGCAGAACATAATTTTTTATCTGTGACTGAGGCCGAGATCGTATGCTGACTACAAATAGCATGTCAGCAAGCTGGTGGCCATTACTGTGTGATGCAGGGAAAATTTAAGAAAGGAGCTGTTTGCAGTTTGATGTGAGCAGGGAGATTCCATCATTCCGTTGCCTTTATAGTGTAATGTTTGGTACTTTCACTGTGCTGAGGGTAGTATTTTCTGTTCTGAGAGCAGCAGCAACTTATCATTAACTTTTGATTCCTTAAAGTCTTCAAGTGTTCAATTTTTTTTTTTAATTTAGTAGCATATTAAGTAGGGGAGCTGCAGGTCATCTTTGTGTGAAATGCTTCTAGGTGAGATCCATTGCCTTAAGGGATGACTGGTGACTGTATGTTTTTGGTTTTTATGCTTTTTTTGTGAGAAACTATAGACTGTAAATAAAAGTTGGATGTAGCCACTGTGACATCAACCATTAGTAAGGGAGGTCTGGTTGTGAAGCTTTGAGCTGAGTATTTCCAGTGTCATCATTTTGACGCCAAATATGGCAAGTGAGGTGTGGATCTCACTGGGGAATGAAGGGACACTGTAACCTCATTTGGTGATGACTTTTCAATTATAAATTCAATGGTAAATTCAATTGTAAATTTCAATTGTAAATTCAATGGTAGATCTGCCCTTAAGCACACTCTGTTTTATCTTACTTTTTGACTCTAATTGAAACCATAATTTAACAAATGAGCATTGAGTTGTCTTAAATAAGACTTGAAACTGCTACCATAAATCATCAGGAAAGTGTGCAGTTGGGGCATTTATATCCAGTGAGCTGTGGGAAGCTTTTCCGCAGACGTCCATAAAACTGGGAGTCTTTTTGCCTGCTGTACGTAAGAAAAAGAAATGCAGGTTTAAGGAACCAAAGCACTTAAGGAACAATATATTCAACCCAACACAATGCCTGATTATCCTTATAAATACAGAGGCCTATTGCACCCAAAACATTAGTAAATGTTTTACTCAAAACAGTGCAGTATGCTAGGGTACCTCCATTTTCAGGGTAGGTGCAGCCCTCCATGTAAGTGTAGTCATTCATCCGGGATGCTCCAAAAATCTCTCTCATACTGGATGTATATAATCTAAGACATTACACAACTAGAAGCACATTCACTGAAGAGTGCAGGCAGGCGAGGAACCAACACTGACAGATCTGAACACCAGGCTGAGATGGAGAGCTTAATTAGCTGTGAGGCTGCTCGTACTTGGCTATTCTCAGATGGTGCGAAAAATAAACTTAACAGAGTTTATGATCAGACAAGCATGTATTTTAGTAAAGAGTCACTTAGACAGACAGCAAAGGTTACAGTTAGGGTTAGCCAAACCTGACCCTAATAGCCATCAATATACATTTGAATACAAAATTTTGAGCATAAATATTTAAACAAGAAAAAAAGATTTATATTACTTTAGTTTTTGTTGTTGTTTTTTTTAAATTTTGGATGTAGATACAAAAAATAATTATATATTTTTTCATGGTTATAAACACAGAGCTCTCTCTTCCCACAATACTCTTTTGGTGAAGCAATTACTTATATTTTTAGTGATCTTGCTTCTGTGCATTCCACATTAAATGTATAGGGACTGTGGATCCATAGCAGTGAGAAACCCTTTTCTCTCCCTCCACTACTCTTTGCATCACCACCTTCTGTACTTCACAGGAGCAGCAAAAGGAGGTCAGAGTGTCTCGTGAGATTTAGTTCTCTTTCCTCCCATTCATCCTTCAGCTCCAGGCCAGCACCTCTCTAACCCATCACTTATATACACTGTACAGTCCATCAATCATTTAGTAATCAGTTAGTCTAAACAGCAACACAGCTGCGATGTTGTTTTGTAAGAGCCCCCTCTTGGATGAGTCTGTCTTAAAATAGCCTAGGTAAATATGCAATAAGCTGAACATGAGACATGACTTCAAATTCTGCTACTAACATAAAGAACTTCCCACACCAGGACATAAATTACAGCCCAAAGCAGCATTTTTTCTCCCTGCTCTCGATGCTCAAACCAAGTTCCCATTAGCTATTTTCCTTGATTCTAATGAGGATAATAAGCATTGCAGGGATTGCACAACTCACTCATGAACAGGTTTCTTGGTGTTTCACATCCCCTCCTACATGCGCAACCTTAGTCCTATTTATTATTAAAGGCAACCTAATAGCAGTTCGCTGAGCTTTGGGTCTAACCTAGATAGCATGCAGTCTCAGCCGGGCTCTGTACAGACTCCTCACTTTGGATCTGAGATGACATCATGCATATTGTATAAGACAATAGCAGTGTGGAAGCTGTGCTGTTGGATATTGTACTGTCACTAGGTGATTTAGGCAGTGGTTCAGCAGACTAAATTGACTGTAGACTGGGTAGTCCATGCATCTCAGGGTTAACAATTTCATCTTCCCCTCGTTCTGGTGACATGTTCCTGAGCAAGACAAGACCCTTTGAACCCTTGATTGCTACTGATGTTTGTAAGTACTTTTAATATAAATCAGTAAGTCCATTAAAAATAAAATCTGCCCATCAAATAGGTTTGGTTAGAGTAAAGAAAAATAAGGAGATCCATAAAGCAATGACAACAAGTATAGCAATAAGTATGATTATAACACACTGGTCTATTAGGTACTAACTTCTATTTTTTTTAGATTGGCATGTAAATTAGCATCACTGTAACACTAAAAATTAAATGCAACAAAACTAATACTGTGTATTCAAAGTAAAACTAGATAACTTAGCTGAGGTAATACCCAGTAAAAAAATTATAGCTATTGCTTTTGAGAGATTAGAAAGTGGGTTATGAGAGAAGCACATTGTACACATTGTGCATTGTGCACATTCTCCCATGTGTAGACTGTATGCAAAAGATGGTTGTAGCCATCATGATGTTACCCATTTTTCTTGTTGTTCTTTTTTTTTTTTGGACCCAGTGTAAGCGTATTTGGACAAAAGGGTAAAGGGTAGCACTAACACTAACTATGGCTAGCATGGTTAGCAAGCTCCATATATAAACTGTACAGTTATAATACACAGATGAAGAGACCTGCTAATCAGTGCTAAGTAACAGACTAATACTCACTAGTGAAGGTTACTAATGACCTTCTTATGGCCTCTGACAGTGGACTCCTCTCTGTGCTTGTCCTGTTAGACCTCAGTGCAGCATTCGATACCGTTGACCACAATATTTTACTGCAGAGATTAGAACATACCTTGGGGATCAAAGAAATTGCATTACAGTGGTTTCAATCATATTTATTGAATAGACTCCAATTTGTTCATGTAAATGGGGAGTCTTCTTCACACTCTAAAGTTGATTATGGAGTTCCTCAGGGTTCTGTGCTGGGACCAATTCTATTTACATTATACATGATTCCCTTAGGCAGTATTATTAGAAAACATAGCATACATTTTCATTGCTATGCAGATGATACCCAGCTGTACTTATCCATGAAGCCAGAT
>VUQI01022927.1:1609-20436 GCA_015106735.1 Paratilapia polleni
CAGACTTTCACTGATTCTATTAATGGGAAAAAAAGGTTTAAAAATGTAGAACAGAACAGATAAAAAAAAAAACTGAAATTATGTTGAACAGAAAACAACCGAGACAGTGATTGATCGCCGTAAGAATACAAAATACACAATTTCAGAGCTAAAATTCTTGAGCTGAACACAGATGTTACATCTGCATGAGTCCTGCAAACTGCTTTGTTACATGGTCTGCAGCAGATTAAACGTGCTGTTGTTCTGCCTGCTTTTCTTGGTTACAGTGTCATCTATAAGACAATAAAATAACACAACAAGTCAATTACAGCTCCTGATTGTAAAACCAGCAAAGACAATTTTACACATTACTACATGTTACAAATCAGTTTGGGAGTGTTTACTGTCTCATTTCTTTACAAAGAAAAACCCCCTTTTTTGCCCACTGAATAATTTAGATTGGAAAATTTAATGAGCTGGATTCAAACTGATGTATGCGTGTGTGTGTGTGTGTGTGTGTGTGTGTGTGTGTGTGTGTGTGTGTGTGTGTGCGCATTTGAACCTAATGTACAATGAGACCCAAATGAATTATAAATCCATCCAAATTGATTTGGATCTGTTTTAGAAGCCTGGTCTCCATTCAGAGTCTTACTCTAAATGAGCAAGCAACGTTAAGACACACACACACACACACACACACACACACACACACACACACACAGTGGGGCTGCATCAAGCAACACACTCCTTTTGAATAATTCAAAGTTCTGTCGTTGTTCTTATGATGGCTATACTTTATCTTTCTCTCACACACCGAGTCCTGTTCGTGTTTCTGCAACCTCATCTCTCCTCTGTCCCTCTTCCTTTTTTTTTATTTTACCCCCGTGCATCCCTTGTCTCTCTCGTCTCGTCTCTCTCCTCTCATCCCCCATCTACATCTTCTCCTGCACTCCTCCTCCTCCTCCTTTCATCTCTCCTCTCCTAACCCCAGCCAGCAGGTCTACAGAGTAGTGCTTTCTGTGTGCCAGCAGCAATTCCTGGAGGGCAGTCAGGCAAACAAACCCAGTCAGTGCCCACTGCATGACTCACAGAGATACAGAGACCGAGAGAGGGAGAGGGAAAGGGGTAGAATCATTAAGATGAGAGGGCAAAAGGATTTGAAGCTGTTAAGAGCTGATGAGAGGTAACAGAAGGAGATTGGCAAAAAAAAAAGTGCAAAGAGTACCAAAGGCGGTAAGAGAGATTAAGAGGGGAGAGGAAAGAGACTGGGGGAGAGAGAGAGAGAGATGGGGGCAAATGGAGGGCAACCTGCGCGATCTTGCATGCACATGAGAAGAGCAGGCACGCAGCTCAGCGAGGAGGCACGAAGAGAGAGCAAAATAAGTCCTTCTCCTCCCCCCTCTCTCTATACCTCTATCTCTCCACATCCCCTCCCCTCAGTCTCTCCAGTTGCTCTCTCTTCTGCCCAAAAGTGAAGCTCAGCACGACAGTCTCAGTATACAACCGGCCCGACCAAAGAGCAGGGCTGAGGGAGGCACAGACAGAGGGGTGAACTTAGAGAGTAACAAAGGACATTAAAGTTAAAGGTTACTGCTGCTGATAGACGAGGATACCCACATCTGTAGAGCTTGGATACTTGCAGATAGGCTGTCAGTTATTGCATGCCAAAGGTTACTGACAGGTATATTTTTTTCACAGCTGTTCTCAAGCCTAAGTGACAAATTGTTCCTGGAAATCCCAAAAGGGTCTTAAAATGATTAAAAGGACTTCTCTCTAATGTTTAAAACTTGTTAAATTTAGTTTCTAAGGAATAATTTAATGAAATTTAGAGATGCCCATAGGTGGATTTTTGGTTCCTTTTTTCTCTTTATCTAGATCCTGAGTGACAAAATACTCAGATTCATTGTGTTTAGATGCTAATAAAACCCTTTATCTCTCTTTGTTATATGTTACATGCAGGCAACATTAGCCAGCTTCATATTTATATCCAGTGCTGATGGTTGCTTTTGTCTATTTGAAATGTTGCTGGCAGTAGATTATATCAGTTGTGGCTAATGAATAATAATTTCATAACAATTGTGCTTAAAGTTTCATGTGCTGGTTAAGAATACAAAAAAAAAAGATACTGGGTATATACCTAACTGGCCTAAATGGTAGCTATGGCTCTGGAAACCAAATACAACTCACAAACAAGCCAGAAACACCAACAGATGAGATAAAAGATATGGAGGGAGATATAAAGGGAGAAGATTGTCTGAGAAATGAGATGTGAATGAGGCAGAGGAGGGGCAGGGTGATGAGTTGTTCTACTTTTTGCCCCCTGTGAACCATCTCTGGACTGGGATAGATCCTCGCCTCTGCCAGCCTCCCTCTGGACTGCATTAGACATGGCGCTTAGATAATACACTTGTGGGGATAAGGGGAAGGAGAGCCAGGGGAGGTTGGAGACAGAGACAACTGAGCATGGGGGATTTAAATACCACTGGACCAAGGCAAGAACAAACAATCCCCTCTGAAACGCTGACTGTGAAAAATCAGGTCGTTATACTGGAACTGTGTCTCTCACAGCATAATTGTATGGACCACAAGTTCTCTTAAAGCAATTGTTGACATTTTGGGTAAAATAGGCTCATTTGACTTGTCGTCAAGAGTTAGATGACTAGATCGATACCACGCTCACAATTGTAGGGTCAGGAGACAGTGAGTGTAGCAGAGCAAGCAGGAGAAGACCGACAAGCTGGCGCTGCTGAGGTTGAAAAAAAAAATCCACCAGTGAAAACTTTAAAAGCTCAGTAACTGACATATCATTCAATTAAAGGCTTAAAATTGGAGCGTAAAAAGAGAATTTGCCAGAAATTATATTGTTTTGGGGCACGAATAACTACAATATATAAATATGTAAACTGTCGAGGCAGTTCATAATAAATAATTTACAACTGTACAATTATATGTACATCTATAATTTAATGATAATGGCCAATTTAATTTTTCACCTAGAGTTCATACACCGTGTTGCTAAAACTTTAATGCAGCCTTCTGACCAGTTGCATAATATAAAATACTTGGCAATCTGCTTCAGCTACAGTCTCAAATAAATTTTTCATGTCCTTAAAGGGGACTGATATGTTCACTTCCAGCTCCATATTTTTATTTACTAGAGCGCCTTGGTGCAGCCCCTCAGCTGCCTGAAGGAAGCTGTTTTAGCTCTTCCTTTAAGCCAACTTATTTGTGATTGGCTGCCCCTCATAAAGAGGTTCCAAGGGCAAATAGCTGGGGCTGCTACTTGTTATGGTCTGAGATGACCATGTCAAGGATATCTACATATCGTTACAGGATCATTTACAGAGACGACTGTAGAAAAATAATTTCTGGAGCTGAACAATTACAGCATGAAGCTCGAGCTTTTGGCTCACAGGGATTAAGCAAAACAGTCCATGTTGAATCTTTAGAAAATATACCATATACTTTTGTCTGGCTACATCAGGCCAGTCTTTCTCCTGCACCAGTTAGAAGCTTTTATATTCTACCTTCTATACTAGCTTATTCCTGATTTTACTGAATTAGAAGGAGCCTGAAGCATCAGGGGATATAAAGTGATGTATTCTGACTTCAGATTCAGTGCCTGTGTTCGTGAACCATCCTTTGTTTACTGGATTTTGGTGTATTTATGGTAAAATGCAAGGATTGCATCCGACTCTTCCCTGCCTTTGTATCTCAGAGTCAGAAGTATTTTCTTCTGACTCTGATATAGATCTGAGTTTGGTTAGAGTTAAAATATCGTGGAGGACCTGAAGATTCGATAGCCCATGAAGTGTCATCAACTGGCCACTGTGCTGCACTGAATGAGTGATGTTCCTATCACTCCCAGAAGAGCTGTTTATGGACATCTACCAACAAGAAACCACCCAAGCAATAATGATTTATGTTTCATATATTACACTGAATTTGACTTAAAAATATATTACGTATGTTCACTTTGCTGTGACACCATTAAAGATCCTCCACAGATTCTACTTTACTGCCTTTACTGGGTATTGAATGGGATGGTGTTTACAGAAATAACTAATAAAACACCATTACCACAAATCACTAATACTGGAATCGACATGATTTGAATAAACCACAAATTGGCCATTCAGTCATTTTCTCTTTTAGATTCTTTATTTAACCAACGTTACATTAAACTAACATAAATAAACATTTTTATGAACAAAAGGCACACAGTTCAAATATAAACAAAGAAAACGCCTGTACAGTTTGTCTCAAAAACAAACAAACAAACCAAAAAACCAAAAAAAAAAGTCTACCGTCTCTGAGCGAGAGAGCAATCCAAGAGATGAGTTTCAGGGGGTTTGTTGACAAAACGCTACAGCGCTGCCGTAGCAGCACTGAGTCTCAGCATGAATCGGTACACTCTTCAATTCCTCTGAGAGGAACCAAAGTGGTGGGGACAATAAAAAAATAAAAAATAAAAAAAAACACCATCCAGGAGCAGCACTGGCTTCATGTGAATCCTCTCCCTTGAGGTTAAGAGTATGTGGGAGTCCATTTGTAGACATCCCTCTGAAACTCACATCCACCGTCTGGTTGAAGAGGCCACAAGATAAATGTCCATTAAAACTAAAAGATTCGATTCAAACACGCAGCACATATATTTGAAAATGGGCCAGAGGCTGGGTAAACACTATGATTTGTGTAAGAGAAAGACAGAAGGGTCAGGGTTGCCATCGTTTCTCTGTGGAAGCCTCTGATTGGTCTGTTGCTGCTTCCTCAAAATAATAATATGGCCAAGTGGTCATTCACAGTACTGGCAGGACACTAACTGTCTACTACAGCATTTGTCCAGCTCAAGTCAAAACTATCCAATTAAATTTATTTATATAGCGCAAGTTCAGAACAACAGTCATCTCTTTATACAGTAAGGTAAAGACCCTACAATATTACAGAGAGAACCCCAACGATCTCTTGTGAGCAAGCGCTTGGCGACAGCAGGGAGGAAGAACTCCCTTTTAACAGGAAGAGACCGCCGTCAGAAGCAGGCTCAGGGAGGGGCAGCCATCTGCTTCTTACCAGTTGGGGGGGTGAGGGGAAAAAGATGACAAAATGATGAGGGAACTACATTTTGGTTTTTCCTGCATCTGCTCCAAATCAGTAAAAGTAAATAACATCCTCTTTTCGCCCCATGGTGATCATCACTAGGCTCCTGTTCATAGTAGACAAAGTGTGGTATAGAAGTCCACTCAAGTCTGTAACGGCTGTTTTCAGTTGCCATCCACTGAACACTGGATGAAACAGGTATGTCCTTTGCTAGTCCAGTTTTGTCCAGTTGAATCCGGTCTATTGTTCCTTAATGCAGTCCAGTCTGGTTGGATCCAGTTGACTACAGACCTGGAACACTAAGTATTTGCAAACATTTTTTAGTCTGTTTTAACCTGTTTCACGCACCAGATGGGTTAAGTTTAGTGTAACAAACTGATTACAATAGAGTTTGTTAAACTAAAGTGAATATCTACTTTTTTAATGGGGTCTTAATTGTTTTGTGGATTTTTTTGTTTTTTTTAAGTGGCGCACTCCACTCATCTACAACCTGAACAGACTTCATACAGACTTTGAGTGTTTGCAAATACAGACATCGTGTTGCAAACTACGGCTCATATAGCGACTGTACTGGGCACTTCCTCATATTGAATGATAAAGTAAGGATAGCTCTGGTCGTCATTGAAGATGACAAAGATCTGGGGGTCCATCCAGTTGTCCACGCAGGAGTCATAGAGATCACTAGAGGGGTCACGAGGGTTGATAGGTGGAGGTCGCCGCATGGAGGGATTTCCTACAGTATACCTGTATAAAAACAACAGAGGACAAAACAAAACCTTAGTTAAGCAGCTGGGACTTTATCCACATTTTTATGAGGAAAAATCAGAATCAGAATCAGAATTATTTTTATTGCCACATTTGTACACAAACAAGGAGTTTATCTTGGTGTCATGGTGCAATAGAGTGCTACAGAAGTGGAATATATGGAATTTACAATACACACACACACATACACATATATATATATATATATATATATATATAAATACACAATATATACACTAATTAAAAGCAGCTAGAGTCAGATTTTTATTTAGTTCTTCAATTCTGGAGTTACAAAACACTAATTTATCACCACATAGAAGGAGACTCTTCTAAATTTAATGTTAACAAGACTGCTGTGTCTTTGAGAATGCCTTAAATAATATAAGCATACTCTAACTATATGAAATGAACCAATGCAATGTAGGCAGTTTGTTTTTCCTCACTTAAATATTCATGTCAATCCCTAAAGACCCATCATCCATCAATCTCTCTACCACTGATTCAGGGATCATAAATATTAAAATATAAAAAATTAAAAAACAAAGGCAGCGGGTACAGACGTGGAGTCTGTGTCCCTGTTCAAGTCTGGAACCAATGTCTCTGTCTGTACTGTGGAACAGATTGGACCCAGGTTTACAGAGTGTGTGTGTTTGGGGGGGGGGGGTCCAAACCGCCACACAATCCCCTGGGTGCACCACAGATTGTCTGCTGCAGTATAACAAAGCCGGTGATGTATGATGGGTATTACATGTGCGGCTCTACATTTGACTTGCATTTTAAGGAATGGGTGTAGCATGATGCATAGCATGACTGAAAGATGGTTTATGGAAAAGAACCTCCAGTTTTTTTCGTGATCCAAATTGATGCTGACATGTTCTGTAAATTTAATCTTAAAGTACTAAGTGTTAGTGAGAGACGGGGTCAAAAAGGAAAAGTTGTTTATGCAGAGGTATGCACTGGAGGGAACATACTTGTCAAACACAGCAAACGGTTCATTAGGGACATTAAACCACGCAACCCCGCGATAAACCCAGGACACATAAGGCCTTGATTTAGCATTTACCAAACTATTTTCTGTTCTTTCCAGCCTTCTTCAAACCAAAGCAGATTTACATCTAGCTAAGATGTAAAACGTAACGAAGGCACAATTAAACAAAGCATACCACTGTGAGTGGTATAAGTGTGGCAGTTGCTTTAGAGACACTTAATTCGATTGATTAGACCAATATATTAATATAAATCTAAGTGATGTGTCCTTTATTCCCAGATAAATAAAAATCCATCCATAACCAGAGATGTTTTCTTATCAGTGCCTACACACCTGCCAGTGAGGACTTTGGCCAGGAACATGCAGTGGACTCCTTTGGGTGAGCGTTTGGAAAAGTTGTGTGAGTAGACAGCTTTGCGGGCAAAGTAGGATCCCTGGCCAAACATGGTGGCATGTTTGCCACAGACTCGAGGGTCGAAGTTGTGCTTGCAGATGCCCTCCACCACATCGGCCGACGTGCCATGAAAGAGGTGGCGCTCGCTCAGTTGCTGGTCCGACATGCGCCGCGACAAGTACTCCTTCTTCCTGTTGGAGCAGAGAAGGTGAAAGGGGATTTGTCAGTGATTCACAGTTAAGAGGTGGATTTGTTTTACATTTATTCAGGAAAATAACACACAGAAAGTACTGATGAGAAAAAGACTTGAAACAAACACTGTGCGTGACCACAACCTTGTTTGCTCTGAAACTGCGCAAAAACACTGTCCCTAATCTGGTTCTTGAGCAACGCTGATGCAGTGACATGCAGCTCATTTGATGTGAGCAGATCAATCAGGCATGCCGAGGAGAAAGGGTTTCGAGCCAGAAAGGCTGTGACCCAGGCATGACCTCCAATGGTCTCTCAGGCTGCGACCTGACACATGTGTGCAGTGGATACTCACAATCACACTCTTAATTTCCAAATTTAGGAAGGAGTTGATGAACGTTTTCTCTTCACATGAACAACAGTCATTTGCGTGCAAATACACACGCATACAGACAGACAAGTAAACAAGCAGTTATGGGTTTCCTGTCATAACTAGAGTGTGGGAAGAGGAAATCAACTGACATGGGGGGGTGGGCGCGCAACACTTTCAGACCTAGAAACACACACCGTTAGTCATTTTGAAACTGTGTGGTACCAATGTGGGACAGTTTAACTGTCACAGCTGATAGGACCTGCCCTACTCTAATCACAGCGGTTAGCTCTTTGTGTTGAAGACAGGAACATCATCGTCAAACATCTCTCCATCTGCTGTGTTCACACACCACTGTTGACTCGTTCTCACAGAGCTGCTCCCATTTGCCCTATTTTCTTTCTTACTCTCCCCCTCTAACATTATTTATCATTCACTCTATGTATGTTAAGATTCTTATTTTTCATTGTTGTTTCTGTCTTACAGCTAGGCCTTAAATATTCTTGACTTCAATAACAGATATCTGGATGAAAAGATTAACATTCGTTCTGCACCACGACAGTGAAATATGTGAGACTACGACTGTACTCTGGTGTAACTTTAGCAACACTATGGATTCATTATATCTTGAAAAACCTATATTCGCACATATAATTGCAATACTTATGTCCTCAAGTGAGGTCAAATCTCTTGACTGTGAAAACAAGTTTCGAAACTCATGCCTTTCTCATGACATAGTAGCTGGTAATTATTTCAGCAGAGCTATGCTCGACAACACAACCACATATGCATCAAATTCGGACGCCACAGCTTTCCCACAAAGCATTAAAAAAAACTACATGCAAAAGAAATTAATACATGCAACCCTGCCAGCAGCTGACTTACTGACCCTGACAGAGATGTTTCCTGGTGTCATGGTTAAGATTTGTAGAAATTACACATGATTTTATTGTTAGATTAAAACGTGGTCTCTCTGCTTCTGCTCTCACCTTTTATACTTCTCCCACAGGAAGGGGTTCTGCACACGTAGGATCTTGATGATCCTGAACTTGGTCTCCGACACCGTCTTGTGGAACAGGCTGTACACCGTCCTGTAGCTGCGGTCTTCACGGGACACTGGCACCCGAAGGAAGTCCTGGTTCACTGTCATTGGCAACCACGTTTCAGGGAATAGGCTGGGTGGGTTGGTGGTTGTTGGCGAGAGGGGATAAGATGCGGAAGGATCCATGGATGAGGAGGAGGAGGAGGATGAGGAGGAAGACGACGACGAACAGGGGAGAGGAGATAAAGAGAGGCCGCTCAAAGTCCTAAACAAAAGAAAGAAAGAAAACGAGATAGAAAGCATTAGATGCTTGACAATAGCACTGAGAAATATTAATAGTTTCTGATTGCCTATCTTAACAGCATATTTAGGGCATATACATTATATATATATATGTATATATATTCAGAACAAGCCCAGTTACTGAGTAGGGTGTCTGATAATAGACATTTCATTAAAATTTAACGGGCTACAGTTTAAAAGATATTTTATGAATTTGTGAATTGCATTATCAAACAAAACAACACATTTATAGACGTCAGTTCTGAGTCTGGGAAGTTGTGATAAGGCTATATATATAAAAATATTCACAGAAAAATCTATTAGTGTAGCCCGAATTGCTATACACAGACCTGTAGGCAAGGGACATTTTTGGTCTGAGTACTACTGACCAATCACATTTGAGCAGGCATCCCGAGCTGCATGTCTGTAATTCTGTGAACTTCATTATTGTATGGTGTATTTTATAGTCAGGATAAAGTAACTATAAACTGACAGACAGGATCCTAGAAAGCATTATGTAAGTTAATACTAATTATAGGAAATCAAGATGATCTTAGTCGCATACAGTTTTACAAATAAGAAAACAATAAACAGCTCAATTTTCACAGTCTCTTTTTTTTTTATAGGCCATCACATGCCAACACATGAGCCTCAACAGACAGAACAACTGTGACTGGATCAGGAGTGCTGATTACTCTGATCAAGATGTGCTTTATAGTGGAATGATAGTTGCTGCACCTTATTAAAACCTCCCACTGCAACGATGTGCTCTGGATCTCATCTCATCTCATCTCTTTTCATCTGCCTTTATCCATCCCCGCTGAAGGTCAGTGAGAGCAGCTTTGCTGGCATTTATAGCAACAAAACCATCAGCTAATGGCACCCCAGCATGCTCCCCATCTCTCCACCTTCCTATAGCTACACTCCCACGTGTTTCCAATCAATGCTGCGTCCCACCGTGAAACAAAACCGCAGTCTGCTGCAATGAACCAGCACATGTGCACGCTCAAAATCATCCTCCACCAACTGTCAACAATGACATCACCGCACAGGGGAGCAGAGCAGCTCCTCAGCAGCCGTCAGCCATCACCAACCAAACAAAACAACAGGACTGCGCGAAAATGAAACCCAGACACCAAACAAGACAACAGGGAGGCGAAGTGAGGCAGAGACGGGAGTGAGAACGAGAGAGAGGGGGGAAAATAAAATGCCCATTGTGCAGCTGTCAAAAAAGTGACAAAAAAAAAACTATTATGTCTGGCATTTGAGTCAATAACAGTAGTTTTTGCTGTCAAGTTATCGCCCTCCAAGTGTAAATGCTGTTAGCGCTATCAGCCATAAGAAAGTGTGTATGTGTATGTGTGTTGTCATGAGACTGTGATCAGAGTGACTCTAAGTTAGTGCGACAGTTTTTCTCATCTCGCTTCTCTCTCTCTCTCTCTTATCTTGGCTGTCCGGTCTCGATCTCTCTCCCTCCCCCACCTCCCCGAAATCGATGTCTCTATTCCCTGTGTGCTTTGAAGAGATCACAGGCGGCCTGCTGCAGAAAACAAGTGTGAAATGAAAAGGGACAGATAACAAGAGAATGATGGAGTTGGGTGGGAGAAGGATTGAAAAAGGAGGAAGATTAGGGACAGATAACAAGGGAGGGAGAGAGGGAGGAGATGGCTGAAAATAACACTGTCAGGAGAGAGAGATGACAGAAGGAATGGGAGAGCGATGGGGAGGGAGGCGAGGGAGAGTGCCAATCAAGCTAATGACCTCAACCTCCAAGCCCAGGCACAGACTGTTCCTGATAGACACATGCAGACCCACAAACTGTTTCGGTCACTTGAGAGGACACTGGACAGACTTACATGCATTCCTTTACATGAATAAAGCTTACATTTTATTGGATTGCCTAGTTCGACGCATTTATTTATTTTTTTGTCCCCATTATGTGACTGAGATCAGATAAAGTGATTAACTGAAGCGCGCACACACAACAAATGGATGACAAAGTCCCATAAACAAATCCCTCAATCCAAATTCCAGCTCCCCACAGTAACATTTCACACTCCTTCACTCACCAACTCTACACTGCTGTGCACCCACTCTGGAAACCATTTAGCCCTCACTCACTTCCTCAGCGGTGCTGTCTATCTCTCGCATTCTCTTCCTCTGTCTCTTGCTTCCCTCCCTCTAATCTTCTCGCCCTTTCTCCATCTATCTCCTGCTCTCCATTTTGTCTTCTCTTGACTGTCAGGGCCCTGTAGGAACAGCTCGTTCTAGCGTTCGCTCTGTGTGGGAAACTGGCAGGACACCGCTACAGCAGCCTGCTCGGCAAAGGAAGTGAAAGATTCTGCAAATGGGGTGAAATGACTCTACTTGTTTCCAATCTGGTATCACTTGTTTCAAAAATAAGACGGAGTACGAGCACTGCGAGGCAGATCACTTCACTGCTGTAAGGACAGGAAGTTGACTGAGCTAAAGAAAGAAGAAAAAAAAAAAAAAACACATTAAAGATAGTTCACTGGATCTGGACCACTAATGTTTGCTTCTTTTCACCCTTTCCTCGTTTTCTGCCTCTCCCCTTCTCTTGTCTTCTGTCTCATCTGTTCTCGTTTGCCTCTTCATCTCATTTTCCATCCATCTGGTTCACTCTACACAGGACATCTCCTGTGTCCCAGTAACTCCATTTGACGTGCCAAAAATCTGAGCCAGTGGTAATATGGGTTTTGAGCTCTGCTCAGGCTGTGCTACATAAAGGATAAAAGGTGAATACGGTGTTCAGAGGCTTTTTGAGTATTCAACACTGACTGTAACATTAGCATCATGTACCGACCTCCTGCAATGTCTCCAAACAAGAAATTCAGGACGCTCAGAGAACAGAGAGAACCACAAGGAGACAGAGTGTCACATACTCAACCCAGCTTTGTGTGCGAGTTACTTTGCACATGTTGCCAGGCACTTTTTTTGCAGAACAGAGAACTTTGTTCTAAAAGTCAGTGTTGCTTCATGTGCAAAATACTAAATGTTCTCTGATCTAAGTGCTAAACGATTTAGACAGCTCTGCCGGAAAGCACAAAGGGAAGCCAGCAGGGAAAAACAGGAAAGAGAGACTATTAATTTAGTTAATGACCGGTACCTTTCAAATGAGGACTGCTACTATTAATTAGTACCAATACCAAGCACTGGAAAAAGGAATTTTTTTTGGCTTTACTTACTATAAGGCTGGGTGTACCTTGGCGGCAGCTGTTACGTGATTAACAGCTTTGGCCTCAGGAGCAGTGCTTTATTTAAAGTCTGCATCATAACAACCACCAGATTAGGTAGCTCACAACAGCCACCACAACTTATTGGTGCATCACTCTGCCAAATGTAAACCATGCCTAAGCCTATGAATATGTTTTTGTGAAATCATTAACCATTAATCAAATCTTCACAAAAATAAATCTCTTATTCCATTACTGTAAGCAGTACCCTGAGGACAATCCACTCAATCACTGTGGAGACATTTCAGCTGTGGACCAAAGCTGTGTATCTACTGAAAAACTAACACTGCAATCACTCGAGCCATGCCCTGACCATGGCTAAAAACCTCAACCTCTGGATCCAAGCTATAGCTCTATTAGTGCTCACCCCCTAACCACAACAACAAAGCTTTAGTTAGATCAGGTATCAGCTGTGTTTACTTACTGTAGGTGGGGCGTAAGCATCACGGAGGACATGAACATGGGCCGCTTCTTGATCTGACGTCGGAACCCAAACACTGCGTTCTGCTGGAAGCCCTCCCTGATGTTGAGGATATACTGGTTCTGGAGTGTAATGAATCGTACCTCTTTAACACCCCTCGAAGTCGCTTCCTCTATGAGCTTCACCACAGGCTAAAGAGCAGAAGAAGATGGAGGAAAAGAAAAGAAAGAGAGGGGAGGGGCAAGGACATGAAGACAGATTTGTTTAGCGTTTTCTGCAGGTAACTTCTGCATTTTTTTTAATTAAAGGGAAATTCAGGAGAGAGTAATGCAAGTCGAATGTGGCCACCTTACAAATGACAAACGTAAAAGGTAAGGTGATAGGAGTCATCATAAGGCACACTCTCACACATGGATAAAAAGCTATGTCACAACAGGTGATTAGTTTGTGTATATGTGTGTTTGTCTATCTAAATCCACCCCATCACAGTGGCTAGACAATCGACTGATGTGGGCAAAGCTAATGTGTCTGGCCTCGTGTTCACAGAGCATGCATGCAAATAAACACACACACACACAAAATGCACTGAATGGCTCACCTCAGAGTATTCCCTCCAGCCAAAATTGTCTCTGCAGTAGTACTTCCACACTGTGTGACAGCTGGGGGTGGGGTTTGGATTTGTTGTAGGCGGGGGTAGAGGGCTGGGGGGAGTGCTCAGTCGTCGGACGCAGTCAAACTCGAGGTCACACACTCGCATCGTCCCAAAGTCTAGGGCAAACACTCGACTCCTGGAACACAAGGTTTGAAGTCATTAAACTAACCAGATAACTAAGTGCTGCAGTCAGCATGTAGAAAAGCAATACACATTAACACGCTCGGTGAGCATGCGGTTGTGGCGTGATGACCTTGTTGTTAAATGGTCACAGTTTATATTTCCATTAGAAGACGTGCCGCCCAACATGAGGCTGCTGATGGAACGTTAACTTAATCCATGTGCCCTGAAGTAGGATGACCAAACCTCTAATTAGTCACTTATACTAAGCTGCACAGATGAAAATATCAAGTAAATGACTTACAAGAAACTTGTCAGTGGAAAATAGAATGCCATAAAAGTTAAGCTCACGTAAGTGAAGTTAAGGGTTAACTGAAGTTTAACTTCTCTATGGAATAAGCTAATCTAGTTCTATCATTACGTAGAATGACGGTGTGCTTAAAGGAACAGGTCAAAATTTGAGGAAACGTGTTTATTCCCTTTTTGCTGGGAGATGGTTGAAATGATTGATATGACTCTCAAATCTGTTGGCAGGTTAACAGAGCTTATATTATATTAATATAACAAGATCACTGGACTAGGCCAGGTTAGCTGTTCCCTCCCATTCCTGGTTTTATGTTGTGCTATCCGAATCTCCTCCATGTTGGATGCATATATGAGTCCTCTCATTTAACTCCCAGCACAATGGCTAATGAGTGTATTTTCTACAAAAAAGTCTAGCTACTGCTTTAAAGCCTTGCCTTTTAGAGTGGTGAGTAATCAGGTTCACCTACAGAATAATTTTGTAGCTGGTAGTGATCCGTGAATGTAGTTAAGCAAAGTACAGTAGAATCTCTAAACACGTTAAAAAGTTACCAAAAATAAACAGCGGAAACACGTAATCTTATCATGTCCATACAACCTCCCCGTAACCCCCCTGACTCGACACACGTGGGTCAAAACCCTATTGTGTGCATGTGCATCAGTCTCACTGCATTAGTCCTCCCTAAGGCCTCCGGCAAATCCTTTCTGGGTCAGACATACCACTTAGATAAATGTAGCCAACAACGCTGGCACGCTATGGCGAGGAAGGACACAGACGCATATATACAGCCATAAACATATGCATGTAACCCACATACACACAGAGAAACATGCACACTTTGCAAGACACTCACACTGGCAGAGCGCATAGAAGCAGGCGGACAGCATGACAATGTTAAGTGGTTCATTGATTGTTGTTGCGAACCTAAGTGGATGTAAAGTCAAAGGTTAGACATCCTGTGAGTGTGTGTCTGTCTGGAAATCTGTGTGGTACTTTATTTAAAGTACATTACAGAGTTTAGAGGTTTCCTACTGAAAACAGAGAAGCTGAGCAGCAGCAGCAGCAGCGTTGAAACCTCCTTATAAGTTCAACAGCCTGAAGCAGTGAAACCTCGTATTATAAAGGCTACACAGAAAACACGTCTTCAGTTTCATCGACTGTAAGTGCAGATACTGACCACTGGGGTTACTGGCACACAGCAGTTTCTCACAGGAAGGTGATAATGAGAGGCCCAGTCTCATTTTCCAAAAACTTACACTATATTTATATCTGTGTTTCTGCTAAGTCATACTGCAAATGCATCTCTGGAAGAGGAAGTGAAATACGAGTTCATTTACAGAGCACGTGCAGAAACAAAACAGTAACTGAAGAGTGATTCACTCATAATCAGATCACCAGATTACCAGAAAAGACTAAGCAGAAAGATGGCACAGATAATCTGTGTGATTTTTCTGAACTCTTTGCATTGAACTAAAAAGAATTTCAGTTTCAGATGGAAAAAAACAAAAAACAACAAAATAACTACATTAATGTGAAAGTGAAAGGCAGAAATAGAAGAGAAATACAGATGGATGATGGAAATAGATGCAAGAAAGTGATGATACCAAAGAATATAATTTTCACTAATACTGAAAATGTAGATGAAACAAATCAGCTGTGAAAACAGTACATCTTCGGTTTCACGCTGTTCTGCACCTGTGTGCTGCCCTCTCACTCTTTCACAATATCAGTACAGAACATTTTCTGCCTGTGACGGTATGTTATGATGACATGAGTATGTGTCTGCGTGTACTCGGAACTCACTTAGGAAGCACTTACAAGTTTTATTATGAGGACATTACGTGAGCTTTGCCACATTTGCTGGCATCCATCCTGCCTTACTGATTACCATCATGTCTTTACTGATGTGTTTTCATTGTAAAATGTGTAACTACTACATTTGCTACATTTATCCCTCAGGTCTGCACTTCTCTGGTATTCTAGGACCTCTCAAACAGACTTTTAGACATGCCTCTGACCCTGTTTCAGTTAGAAAACTGAAGGACTGCATTTTTGCCGATAGCCACATTCGCTCCACATTCAGTCACTACACGTCCTTCCCTGATTTGTCATACCTCTATCACATTACCCTTGTCCGAAATACATCAGCCTTTACTACCAGTGGTTAATTCAACATGGATGCCAAATGTTGCTGGCATAAATGCTACATTTAATCATGCTACTTGTGCCTATATGGACAGAAGGCATGGGTATAAACAGAAATTATTTTTGAATCGGTTCTAAAATGTTCACCTGAAAAGGGACTGTTTTCATTATAAATTTTCTTCTTGTTTGGGGTTGGCACAGGGGATCATATGCCTCCATCTCACCCTATCCTTGGAATCTTCCTCTGTCACACCAGCCCTCTGCATGTCCTCCTTCACTACATCTATGAACCTTCTCTGTGGTCTTCCTCTTTTCCTCCTGCCTGGCAGCTCTATCTTCAACATCCTTTGTCCAATATAGCCACTATCCTTCTCTGCACATGTCCAAACCATCTCAACCTTGCCTCTCTAACTTTGTTTTCATTATAAAACACAGATTTTAAATTAATGAAAAAATGATCAGGGTGGATGCAGCCTCTGCATCTACCTCTCACACATTCCTCTCTCTCTCTCACTGCCACGCACTCAGATGAAGACAGGTCTCCAGAGAGGTCAGTCAATGATTTCCAAATGCTTTCACATAGTCGCCCTTCACTCCCAGTCTAGTTTGTGCTGTTCTAAAAATAAAATTCCACCAGTTAAATTAAGTGAACTGAGATTCAGTGCTTTCAATGAGAAGGCCAATCAAATGTTGGAAAGCAACCCAGGGCACGCCCACTCTGGTAAAGTCGAAGCCCACACTTGAAATGTGGGGCTTCTCCAACTTTGTGCAAAGGTGCACACACAAAAGTCAAGAGTACATTTAGACCGTGTCTTTTATTTCTGCAGGAGCAAGATTTAAAGATTTTGAATGGGAAACATATGCAATGTGCTACAGGTGAAGGAGGCCCCCTGAGCAAAGCACGTGGCACTGAAAATGCACCAAACCTGCTCTGATTTTGTACTGAGCAGCTCCCAAGTGTGAATGTGTGGATCTGTGGTGAATGCTAGAGTAGGCAAGGTGATGGGAAAAGGAGAGCAGCTTCTCAGCAAAACATTTCTCTGGATAAATAAAGGTTAAGAAAACTCTCTGCACTGTCAAAATGGCTTTTAATCCTCCCCACACTGCCTGCAGCACACACACACCTTCGAACTTTCTCACGGCTACACACAGAAGGACCCGCATTCCACCGTCAGTCATGCTATTGTGAACGTCATACACTGGAGACTCTTCTACGTACTCACACACACATTCCTTTGACAGATTCATGTACAAACACGCAAACTTCATCCACTCACACCCAGATAAGTCAGCCAGTCAAACAAATCTGCTGACAAACGCTTCTTTCACACACACACACACTACCTTGATGTCATGGGTTAGTGTTATTTCCTTGTATTCACTCTCAAGTTATCTTTTTAAATGGACTTCATTTGTTTCTGTTTTTTAGCTTTACAGGCGGTGAACATACAACGTCACACACATACACAGAACAGGAAGAAATGTACACTGGCATCACCTGCAAGTCCTGGATTGTTCCAGTATGAGTGTCCACATAATTGAGCTCATAGCTCAGGCTGTCCTCTCTCAGTCCTTTAAGCCTCTCTTTTGAAAATGTTAGAAGTGCCCAGCCTATAAAGCATGTGAGGCTTTAAAACAGGGGATAAAAAGGGGGAAGATAAGCAAATGAATTTGGCATTAAAATCAACACTTAACACTTGAGAGGAGAAGACCTGAGAGACAAAAATGGTTTGAAATCACAGGGAAAAGGGATTCTGCTTGAGAGCACTGGCACTTCTCTTTCACCTCTTTGGGCCCTTGAGGCACAAGTAAGGAATAAAAAAATAATAACAATAGAGAGACAGAAAAGGGGAAGAAAGTGGGAGTGACAACGAAATGTAGAGGACAAAAAAATTAAATCCATTGACAAAAAAATAAAAGGAGGTGGAGCTGGGATAAAAAGATGGAGGGATGAAGGCAGACTCTGAGTAATAAGAGGCAGAGCAACCCAGACCTCGCCCCTCTGATTCATGGCGTGATCTGTCTGACACATTATATTCACACACACACACACAGTGGACACATTCGGTCTGATTATCTCGACACTGCCTCTTCTCACACAAACAAACACAGCTCACTTAGACATAATCATCCTTGATTTTCTTAGATTCATGAGACACAACAAGGTAACACAGAATCCCCTACGATATAAACACAAAGACACACTCGCACAAACACACACACACACACACACACCTTGGTGTCAGGTTGCTCTGCCCTCGGTGCTCAGTGACTCTTTATGTCAGTTAATGACAGGCAAGACTTTTATCACCTGGCCGACAAAAAAAAGAAAAAAGAAAAAAAAAGCCTGTCTTTATGGCTCACATGCACGCAGGGAAAATGCATCCTTCACTGCGAGATGTTTTTCAAGTGCTGCAGTCCTTCCTTACGCAGATATTACTGGAAACTGAGAATTTGTGTTTTCTTGTAAGTAACAGTTGTCACACGATCAGCTTATAAAAGTGAACACTATTCCTCTCACACACACTATGGTGCAGTATAAATGAGCAACTGTAGAGAGGAGGATTATTACAGTATAAGTTTTAGAAGCGATGACTGTGACATTCCTCCTTACTGCTGAGTTCATGACTAAGGCGGATTAGCCAAACTTCCATTCCTGTTTATCATATGGATGGGATTAACCTGTGCTATGGATCACACACGCACACACATGGGAACAGCTGAGCACAGAACACACACACACACACACACACACACACACACACACACACACAAAATAACACACAACATTTTAAATAAATAAATAAGCAAATAAAAATGAGATT
>VUQI01022927.1:30803-51275 GCA_015106735.1 Paratilapia polleni
TATGATTACACACTTAGAAACCAAGGAACATTTCTTTAGCAATTACAAAATGGTTTAGTGTTTGATAAAGTTGTTAGACACCATTAAAAAGCATTGGGGATGCCAAAAAAATTACAATAATCAGTCACACAGTCAACTTTACTTAAAGAGTACACATAATGTTATTGCTGACTTTTATTTATCTTTTCAGTCTTTGGCTCGCTGGTCAAAGTATCAACGTATCACAAAAGCGCTGGCACAGAAAGTGATCTCCGTGAGTCATAACAGTCATAACTATTTTCAGTAAACACAGATGACAAGTGATATATGACATTCTACCCTAATTGCCAGGCTTCTTAGTACTGCACTTTCATAAATGGAAGACAACAAGAAGAGACAGATTTTTAAAAAAAATGACAGAAATTCCAGGGGCCACACCTCTTAATCTTTGAATTCAGGTGTGTTCAGTCCCATTGCCACAGATGTATAAAATCAAGCTCCTAGCCATGCAGTCTGCCTTTACAAACATTTGAGAAGGAATGGGTCGCTCTAAAGAGCTCACTGAATTCAAGCTTGGTACTGTAATGGGATGCCATCTTGGCACCCAGTCAGTTCATGAAATTTTTCTCCCTCCTAGATATTCCACTGTAAGTGGTATTATTACAAAGTGGAAGCATTTAGGAACCACAGCAACTCAGTCATGAAGTGGCAAACAATGTAAAGTTACAGAGCGGGGTTGCTGAGTGCTGAGGTGCATAGTGCATAAAAGTCGCCAACGCTCTGCTGACTCAATAACTGCAGAGTTTCAAACAACCTCTGACATTAACATCAGCACAAAAACTGTGCGCTGGGAGCTTCGTGGCATAGGTTTCCATGGCTGAGCAGCTGCTGTAGGTGTAACGTGTAGGTGGCCCAGTACTTTTGTCCATAGAGTTTACTTTTATCTCCTAAATATAACAAAAAGAGTTCAAGAGTTTTTGGTTATACATGTTAACGCCATTTATGATATTGTCAGTTAACAGTCCCATAATGAAATATGCAAAAATGAACGTTGTGACACTCAGCAGCAGCAAATGATGAATCTCATTTGATTGCTCATTATTTGGTAAACCACTGAGTGTAGTGGGAGAAACGAATGAGTGAATGACCTCACTCATGAACTCCAGACCCTGTTAATACAAACAACATCAATGTGGCATTATCAGGGTTATTTTCTGAGACATGAAAAGGCTCCTCTAAAGCCACAGAAAGTCATAACTGTTCAACTATGAACAAAAATGTCCTTAAAACTGGATTACCAAAACAACTTGCAGGGGCATGCTAATCATGATGGATTCTATAACTGTTTCTGAAAATGTGTCATTTCACAGAAAACCAAGTAAACTAAAATAGTGTTCACTGTGATGCCACTTCTTCTTCTTCAGACACACATAGGGTTAATTTAATTCAGTTCCATAGTCCTTTCTATCACTCTAAAGCATACGTATTTGCAGAGCTTGTATTCAAAGATGCCTACATTTTGCTTTCTTACATGCAAGAGTGTAAAATAAGCGTGACCTATAGACCCATACTATCACAAGCACCATGAAGCTTCCAAAATTAGACAGACCATCAGCTAATATTCTATTTTTCTTGCGATACAGATACTTCTTAAAGGCAGTTACAACTAAATATTTCATATGTGACATGCATCCCATTTGTCCCAGGTTAACAAGTATAGGTACTTTAACTAAGGCTTAGTGTGCGTAGACAGTTTTTTGCTGCCTTTATGTTTTAAGGCTACCAGAGTGTTTTCTAACAGATAAATGGTAATCCTCACCTCAGTCAGTGTCAGATACATATTTTCTAATTTAATTCTATCATGTAAAGCCTCTCTAGCTGAGCCATAGCTCTTCCTGCAAAACTTGTTATCGTTGTGTTCTCTGCTGTGTAGGTGACATTTGGAAGTGCTTGGAAGCTCGGGTTGCCTGTACATATTTTAGTCAGGTCATGGTTGTTGTTGTCAAGGTTGTTGTTGTTGCAGGGGATACTTAAACAAGTGGTAAGGAGTCTGGGCAGGTCTGACGTTTACTTTGTTTGCTTCATCATCTCAGATTTGAACAGAAGTGACACTCCAGAGAGTACCGCCTTACACGCTTCGCTGGAGAGAGAGGGAGCAGGCACCGAGGAGAGAAAGGTGAGTTAAAGGGAAAAAAACAGAATTTTGGAAGGAAGCGAAAGAAGACAAAGATGAGGGATGACTTTCTAGATCTGTGCCGTCAAGGAGGATTTGTTGTGATCACATCAGGATAAAGAAAAGAAAAGAGGGAGAAAGAGTGACAGAGAAGGAAACACGAGGCAGCCAGAAAGAAAGCCAAAGAAAATTTCTAGAGAAACGTGTCTTCCTGACTCACAGACAAAGCAGTGTGGTCTGCAGCAGTGAGATAACAGAGAGAGAGCGAGAAGGTAGAAGAGAGGAGGCAAGGCCGAGCAGGTGGACATGAGCCAACATGTCGCTTGGGGCAAAAACTGTGGCTTCGGAAAGGAGAAGTGAAGAGAGGAGGAATTTTAATGACCCAGAAACCAGCCCAGCAGGTCTGGAGGGGTGGAATGCCACGGATAGTTCCCTCGTCCTCCTCCTCTACTTCTACTTCACATTAGAGAGAAAGACCCCTGCCTCTTGTTAAGTTAAATATCAGTGATATTATTTGCAGGGAGCCTCAATTTTCCACCACATCTTTATATCCCCCCTGCTCTTTTATATACAGGCTGTTAGCTTTTTATGGTAGTGTTTGTCTTTCTTGTGGCCCTTGTGCTTTGAATCCCAAAGGCCTGTTTCTGTTCTTGTATAAAAGATGGCTAATGATTAGTTTAGGTTTCTGTTTACAAGAGCTTACGTTGCCTTTTCCTTTCACAGGTCAGTAAATATCCCAAGCTTACCTTTAACCCGTGTGTGATGTGTGTGTCACACTCTAGCAGAGTGGTGTGACTCTGCTATTTTCCTTTCTCTGTCAGACCCTAGCTTCAGTTCCACAAACTGCAGCCTCCAGACACCATCTCCCTCTAATCAGTTTTTGGGCCTGCTGTAGATTTACTGGCTCTTGTGCACGTCAAGTGTTTGTATGTGGTTTTCATTCTCTGTCCCTGTTTTATTACTAAGCTTAGCTGTGGCTTGTTACACAAGCTCATTGTGCAATAACTTTAATCTTATTTGTGGATTATTCAGTGTCATACTATCACTTGAACTGTTAATAGAAATATTTGATTGTTTCTGAAACAGAATTATGCCCTCCTTATATATGTCCCTAAAATATTATTACCAGGTTACAGGATCAAAATCAGCATATGATTTTTGTACTTCTCCTATGACTAGTTCTTTTAAATTTGATCATCGTCTGCACAACATCACCAGCAGACTGGGTCAAATGCAGCTTAAAATAACATCTGTAGACATTAATACTGACCTCACTCTGAATCTGTCCTAATGTCTGTTTCAGAGGCAGTAGTCACTTCCATGCCTGTGTCTAAAACACTGTTACACCTGTTAAACAAGGACTGAGCCAGACCAAGCGGTGCCATATTTTGACAAAATGACTGCCCATTGCTGCCCTCATGTAGAATTAAACCACCGAAACTTGAGGTTCCAGATAACAGTCAGAAAAGAGGACGCACACATTTAGGTTTTTTTTTAGGAAGTGGCTACAACTGCTTTGCTTGCACCTTTTTCAGCACTATAAATGGTAGTTCTTGACTTAACTGTGGTATTTGCCACATTTGACTTGTACTTGTAACCACTAACTGTAAAAAGTAATATATTTGCTTATCTATGGGACATGAAATCAGTTAGAAAAGAGGAACCTATTGGCCATTTTTCTCCCTCAGACATGTTTATGATTTTTCTCAGAATCTCAATATTGACCTGTATGACTGCTAGCCTAAGGGTTTCAGTATCAATCACTCGGTCCATCTGTTTGTTTGTTGGCTCAAAATGTTGTTCCAGAAAAAGATACTGAAAAGACTACTGGCCAGACAGCCATGTTTATGGTCTCCAAAGAGTTATTCCCAACAAAACACATGAACACTTCATGTATAGTTTGATGACCTCTTGTGTAGTGCCACCATTAAGCCGCATTTGCAGTGACACTTAAAAACACATTCATGGTCACAGTATAACAAACCCTTTCTAGTTTGGACTCTTTGGGTAATTTCTTGCAAAATTGCACAACAACATATCTCATAATCTATGACTAAACTACAGTGAACATGACTGAGAACATTTGAACTCCCAAGAATGTATTGATTGATTTAAAGAGCCCACTACCTATTCTATTATCCTAACATAAAGGTAATTGTATTGCTTCTTTTGTCTGATACTTTTGTTACATAAGGTATTGCTAAGTATTGTTTTTATTACTTCTCCAAATCTTTTTCCTTTTCTTTCTTTTCTCAGTTCTAACCTCTCTCCTGTTTTTCACTCTCTTACTAATCTGTACTTCTACCTTCTACTTCTACTGTCATATTATGTTTCCTTTTCTTCCTTCCTCACCGACTCTCCATTACCCCAATGACAAGTACACAAAGACATCAGAGGAATGAAGAGAGAAGCAGAGAGGGGGGAAAAAAACCCAAAAAACAATGAATAAGAGAGGTACAGAGCCACTGGCTAGTGTTAAGATTCACTGAAGGAGTGGTGGAGGATGATAGAAAGAATGACACTCCACACCATTTCCTGACTGGAAAAACAGTTTGGCAGAATGGTCAGTTGCACACTCACACACAGATGCACAGATACAGCAATGTTGAAAGGAAAACAGCTTGTTGCCAGGACGGAGTCAGTTATTGCTTCCTCTCTGTCTCCAAGCAAGCTCCACAGAACTCTAAAACACACTCACGCTTTGTTCTGTACATTGTTCTGTATGTGTTCGAGCCTGCATGTTAACTGCAGCAGTTACGCAATAAGTAAAAGTAATAAGTGTTAGAGATGAACTGTGGGTAATTGAGCAAAAGGTGAAAGGTTGGTGTGTGTTGTACATGCATGTGTGTACATGTTGTTTTTAAGGGAGTACTACACATGAAAGACCACTGGTGAATTTGTGCATTGGTTGTAGGACAACTGAGTCATGCAGGGTCTGAACTTTATCCGCCGTACATTTTGCACAGGAAGCATGTGTGCAGCAGTTGCCTTTGTTTTGCGGCAGGTTTTGAAACTGAATCAGTCACTTCATTTCCTGGCAAGAGGGCAGTGTGGCACGAGAGGAGAGGAGAGGATGAGTTGAAAAGTGCACAGGAAATACACAGAAAAAAAATAGTTTCATGACACAAAGTCCAGGAAGTGTTGGCAGCAGGTGGTATGATGAACAACAAGCTGTCCTCTGTCCACAGTTCATGACCTTCTGAGGATAAGCACACTCCCTGCTGAAGTGTCCTTGAGCAACAAGCTGAATCCTTACCAGGTCTCTAGAGGTGGTGTTCTGTATCTGACTGCAATCTCTAACCTCTCCTTTAAAGGAAGCAAAACTTGTGACTGTTTCTTCACAGTAAGCCGCTAACTATCAAATTCATTTTGTGAATAATATGACTAAACTAATTTGTCTCCAAATAGGAAAAATAAATATGAAGACTAGCTCCACCTCCTGGACCACTGTTTTCATACACCCACTGTATGCCAGGGCAGGAAGAAGGAAAAGATTATTTAGAAAAAAATTATTTGAGTGACTCAGTTTCTGTTAAGGAAGGATCAGCATTTAAAAATGTTCCCACAATACTCTGCATTCTGTAGCTGAAACATGTGGCTATGAGGCTATTCAGTCTTCCCATAGTGATGGCCTCAGGGTTCTTCTGTTTTGTAGCTGACTGCAACCTTTTTTTCACTGCCTGTTAAAGGTTCTGCATGAAAGGTAGAGAGAAAAAAATGGGTGTGCATTGTTGGTCCACCTTTAAGCCAGCAGGTAGTTAAAGAGCCGGATCGACATCTGTGCGAGATGGAAAGCCAACACGGTGCGACATGCCACGGACACAGATGCTGTAGTCTTATACGTCATGCCTCAGACTGAAAAAGTAAAGGAGGCTTAAGGAAGGTGTCTTCTTAGTGGCAATATGTTTCGATCTCTGTGTGAAGGGTTTCTCTTGTTCCAGGAAGTCAGAGGGTGGAGCTTATGGCAAGCTGTTAACCTATTGCAGATAACTGTAATTTAATTCTTCCTAGTCAGGTATCATCAATCAAATTATTCCTATCCACAATTGTCATTTTAGATATTCATTATGATATTCTTTCTAGAACAAATGATATTCCCTATAACATTCATGTACATATGGTTTCTCATCACAGATATCTCAGAATTCACATTGCACTGCTGTAATAAACTAAACATGAGCATAATGTTCCACAGGTGGTTTCTAAGAACAATATCCCACATCTGACACTGTCAACTAAATACCATTATTTTATCAAAGATTTTGATAAATATGTTGCACCTCTAAAAATTCCATCAGACAGAAACTACTCAAAATAATATGTTACTTCTGCAAGGTCTTCATGCATAACTTGATTTGAATGCTTTATTATAACTATAAAATATAGTTATTTTTTTCCTACACATTTTCTACAAGTTATAGTACCAGTTGAACTCAGTTGTGCCATGTACAGCACATTTATCTGCAGTCCAAGCAGGTATTGGGTTAGCCTCTCTGACTCTCTTGCTCACATACACAGTTGGGCAGATGCATGAATTGAATGGACTTTGGCCATTTTGGGAAATATGCTTATTGACTTTCTTGCCATGAGTATGATAAAAGTTGTAAGCAAGTGTTTTTATGTAAAGCACATTGAGTTTACATGTAATGCAATGTGCTACATAAATACAATTTCCATTCCAGTTTCCATAAAGAATATTCTCCCAAGACAAGAAGAAAGGAGAATTTAAACAATCACCTGGTTGAGCGCTTTTCTGTTGGATCACCCATGGGAATACATGATACAGCTAGAAAGTCCAGCCAGACATCAAGAATTTGGTGATTTAAAAATCCAATATTCCGATATATTGGCCGATATGTTTTGTTTTTTTGTTTGTTTTTTTTAGACACAGGAAACATAAACAGATTTCCCTAACAATTGGTATGTGTATTTATTTAATTACTAATTTATGCTTTGCCTGACTCTGTTTGGATCAGCTGTTTTTTGTCTTTATGACATTCCAAACAGATGCCTTGCCAACAGAGAAGTTGCAGAGCACCCTCTGGTGGACAAACTATGCAATGTTAGCACTCATAACATGGCTGAAGGGTGTTTCTCCCATTTTGTCTTTAATTTTTTAGTTTTCATTTATTGGCTGTTATAAAAGCCTATACCGATAGATTTGCAAATACCTAATATTGGCTGATAATCGGTTGGGCACTAGTATGTAAGTAAGTCTTGGTGTATAGATGCGACTGTTGTTGCTAGTCACTGCTATACTTCATTTCAATTTCCGGTGACAAGATACAGGCCCTTTCATATCTTCAGGGAGTTTACAACAACCATTGTACCTTCAGTCTGTATACCACCATATGCTAGCCAACAGATGAAAAGCCCATCTGGAAGATGCTTTTATTATTGCCATGGACTTCGATCACTGCAAGTTGAGGACTGTCCTCCCCAGTAGTCAACATCGAACAAAATAAAAAGAAACTTTGGTCAGCGTGACCAAAGATTGCAGAGAGATTTTGAGTTCCCACCGGGTCATGTCCCAAGCAAACTCCTCTAATTCCTCCTCTGACTTCAAAGTGCTATTTCACATTAACTCCTTCATCAAGTTTATAGATAACACCACGGCATTAGGCCTGATTACAGACAATGAGTCAGTCTGCATTAAAGAAATGGATTACCTGGCGAGCTGGTGCAAAGAGAACCACCCGGAACATTAACAAGACCAAAGACCAGATTGTAACCTACGGAAGCTTCACTTTCCTGAGTGTCAACATCTTGGACTATATCTCATTATTCCATCAACTCACTGAGGATCATCAAGAAAGAAGAACAGGGGGTGTACTTTCTAAGAACACTCAAGAAAGCTCATCTGTCCAGATTTTGTTGAATTTGAGAGGATACTGACACACTATCACAGTAAAGGAACCACTCTGTTGCTTTTAGAAATGCCCTTTTGCAGATATTGAAAATTGCTCTGCACATTGCAGACACCCAGTTGCCCCACACTGAGGACATCCATTGAAACAATTCTTGAGGAAGGTTAAGGACATTTCCTGATTGATCACAATGCTTTCTCCAACATGTTGAAAGAAAGGGGAAATGGTATAATTACTCAGTGAAGTACTAATTATGGCCGATAAGCCATGGCGGAATAATAAACAATTATCAAAAGATATGACATTACTTCATGCACCTTTTAATTCAATTCAATTCAGTTTTATTTATATAGCGCCAAATCACACCAACAGTCACCTCAAGGCGCTTTATATTTTAGGTTAAAGACCCTACAATGAAAACACTAGTATACCATTTCTTTTATGGACAGGCACAGTCCACTTCCTGGGTTCTTGCTATCATTGTGAGGTAGACCAAGAAATATTTTGTCAATTAACCCTGTAAAACAACAACCTATTGTTGTCACAATAAAGTTTTTGTATGCAAATTATATTTAATATGTTTATTAATGATGTTTAAAGGCACTGAGGCATATTTTCTTACCTTTGGACACTACCAGGCTAGATGTTTACTGATTTCCATCCAACCATCCCCTGGCTCCAACTTCAGACATGAGATGGGGTTACAGTAAAAGAAATTTGCCTGTAAATTACTAACATCAGTGAGGGGAAAAAGAACAAATTAGAAAAAAAAGTACAGGTGAGGGGAAATGTTATTACCCAAAAGTTTTGGCTGTTGAAGTAAACGGATGACACAGTGATGGAAAGAAAAACGCAATAACAGACACAGTGAGATAGAATAAACCACAGAGGAGTCTAACAGAAACCAGAGAAAGTGCGATAGGCAGGAAGACAAAGAAAGCATTAAACAGTCGAGCAGATAGAGGGGAGTAAACATGAGAGAGGGAAACTAAAATACAGATAGTGGTGGGAGGGAATGCAGCAAAGGGGAAGAGGTGGTAATATGGAAAATGTGCTTCTTGCTACTGTCTTTGTGCAACGGTTAAGTCACAGAGCTTGTATGATTCACTAGAGGACTGCTGACCCATCTGGAACACAGATGCAAGTGTACTGGATGTGTGTGTGTGTGTGTGTGTGTGTGTGTGTGTGTGTGTGTGTGTGTGTGTGTGTGTTTCTGTATGTGTGCCTGTCTGTGCAGCTACGTGTGGGAGAAAAAGCCACCATGTGTAAAAGGTTTTAAGCCTTCTTGAGAAAACGGATTTATCCCACTGCACTATCCCACACAAGTCATCTACAGTAAATGCACACATGAAATTCACTGGATCAGTTGATAGGAAACCAAACTGACCAATATTTTAAAGCCTGACAGGAAATATAAAAGACATATTAGTCTCTTTTTCTCCGTTACTGCCTACTCCTTTTTAAGTGCACAGATTTGCTCATATTGAACACCCCCAGTTGTTCAAAACTGAGATTACTAATCCCCGTAGTCCTCAGTTACTTGCTTCACCCACCTGGCTTTCTCTATTTGCACAGTTTTTAATTTACTTCAATAAGTGTGAACTTGCACCTGAAATTCTTAATAATTTTCAAAACAAATTTCTTACTAATGGCTGCCATTTTTGAAATGCAAATACAGTAGCAGATTTCTGGGTAGCTAGCTAATTAAGCTAAAATTAACACAAGTTGGCTGACTCTATGTTTCTGACTCAGACAACAACTGCTGTGTGCTCTAATGTCTTAATAATTTACATGACATCAACATACATAATATCATATTTAAAAACTGTGACTGAAGCATGGATGTTTTAAGAGAGGTGGTTACAAATGCTGCCACTTAACATTGCCCATTCATTTATTGGCCACTCGTGACACTGCAATACTACACTAGAGTAATTCTGTTTACCTTATCAGTATGCTAACTTGGATAAGAAGGGCATGTTGTATTTATGCCCTGTAAGAGGACTACAGATGCGGTGGAGGAAACACACTTGGAGGCAGGAACTCTCTTCACCCGTTGTGCAATTTATTTTCAAATGCTGACAGATAACAGGGCGGCTCAGGTTGGTGGTATGGACAAAAAAAGAAAAAAAAAAAGAAAGAAAAAGGAAAACTATACAAAAACGAACTTAAAACTGTTCAAAAGAACCTAAGGAAACTCTGCAATCAACTGAACAAAACCAAAGGCTAGGCCCATGGCTACTGGGCAACTAGCCAGCATGTTAACTTTACAATGCCACCCTAAACTCTCGCTCAAGAGCGGCAACCCAGGCTTATGAAGCTTAAGCCCCCTCCCCAGAATAAACCATGCAAGCATTTTATCAGTTAACTCACATAATCGATATTTTTACACAAAACCATAACGAAGGCATTCCATTTACAATTTCTGAGGCTTTTACACAGAACCACAAATACACACGTTTGTTTAAAATGTTTAAAAGACTACTTATTTATTAAAAAAAAAAAAAAAAACTGTGACAAACACCCCTCTGTTTTTTAACCACTTGTTAAGCTCCAAATGCCCCCTACTATAAAAAGGTTTGGAATCTGCCACTTTCTGTTTGAGAGTCTGGATCTCCAAGATGGTGACAACATGGAGCAGAGCAACCTTCAGACATTTCAATAATGCTGATAATTGAAAGTAACTTGTATTAATAAATGGTGTTGAATGTTTGGACCCACTGTGTAGTTGTTTTTATAGTATGAAAATGATGACAATGTTAATGGTTAAGAAAATTACCAGAAGTATGTGTTCCGTTTAGCCTAGCTAAGACTTAAAGTAAACCAGTGAAGGAATGGTCCACAGCAGCCTCACATTCACAACTAAAACAACAACAACTCTATTTTGCCATCTAGATGTAATAGAAGAATAGAAGTTGCCATGTTAGTGTGTTGTTGGCCCTGTGCACACTTAGTCCTCTAGAGGACATGGGTTACCCCCGTCATATTTCTCCCTCTCTCCCCTGGAGACACTGCTTGTGGTGTCCTGGAAAGGTAGTCAGCTATCTTTTCCCCTCCTGTAGAGTATGTTAAACTCAAAAGGCTGCATGGCCAGGAACCACCTTGTTATCCTGGAGTTGGTGTCCCTCATGTTCTTCAGCCATGACAGTGCTCGATGGGTCCATTTCCAAGAAGAACCTCCTTCCCAGGAGGTAACAGCTGAGAGAGTCTAAGGCCCACTTTATAGCAAGGCATTCCTTTTCCACACTAGAATACCTGACTTCATGCTTATTGAGCTTCAGGACAGGACAGGACAGGTTGGAGTTCCCCTGGTTTCCCCTGCAACAGGGCAGCACCGATGCCCAAATCCGAGGCATCAGACTGGACAGTGAATGTCTGCTGGAAGTCAGGGCTTTTCAGGATGGGTTCTTTGTACAGCGCAGTCTTCAGGGCCTGAAAGGACTCTTCACATTCCCTTGTCCACTGAACCTTGTTGGGCTGGTTCTTCCATGTCAGGTCAGTAAGTGGTGCTGAGAGTGTAGAAAATCCAGGAATGAAACTCCTGTACCAACCCACCAGGCCCAGGAATGACTTGACTTGGAACTTTGTTCTTGGTCTCAGCAGACATGATGGCATCAACTTTCTCTACCTGAGGCTGGATCACTCTTTTCCCAAGGACAAACCCCAGATACTGGGACTCCTGCTTGGCCAGGGCACACTTGTCAGGGTGAATGGTGAGGCCCACATCCTTAATCCGCTGCAGCACCTGTAGACCACAACGTCATCAAGATAAGCTGCAGCATAGGATTCTGTGCCAACCAGCAGTTTATCCATCATCCACTAGAATGTTGCTGGGGCCCCATGAAGGCCAAAGGGAAGAACAGTGAACTGGAAATGTCCGGAGAGCTGTTATTTCTTTGCTCTCTTCAGTCAGTGGAACCTGCCAATACCCCTTGCACAAGTCCACTGTGCTGATGAAGCTGGCACTGCCAAGCCTCTCAGCAAGGTTATCCACCCTGGGCATGGGATAGAAGTCCAACCTGCTGACCCCATTAACCTTCCTGAAGTCCAAACAGAATCTCAACATGCCATCTTTCTTGGGGACCAGGATGATCCACAGGGCTGCTCCACTCACTGGAGGAAGGTTCAATCACCCCCATTTTTGTCATCATGTCCAGTTCTTTCTTCAATACAGGCAACAGGCACTCAGGGGCCCTGTATACAGGCTGATGTAGAGGGGTGGGATCTTTTAAAGACATATGATGGCATACCACCTCTGTTCTCCCAGGCGTCTGCAGAAAAAGGTCAAGGGGCTTTCTCAAGAAGCTCTCTCCTCTGCTCATCTGCCAGGTGAGCCAAGTCCAGCAGTGTCCTCTAGAGGGCACGGATTACCCCCGTGACATGCCCTATTGCTCTAATTTCAAGTAGTATGTTCACAGACAGTATAAAAGATAGATGTAGCTTGCAGGTCTGAAACAGTGAAGCCAACAGAGAAGTGCCTTAAGCCTGCATTCTTTTCTGGTGGCTACCAGGGAGAGATACCTGTGGTTGGAAAAACACTTACGATCCTATAGAAGTCTACGAGAAAACGACCCTCTGGCCTAACCTCTGTGAACACTTTCCTGATGACTTTATGGACTCAGTCTCTCGTTTCAGGTCATATTAAATAAAACACTAGGTCCATTTTGCAAATTTTGGTCACTATTAGTGTCAGAAAGGAGGATTATCCAGGATATGGTCACTGGCTAGCCAATGAGCATGTGATTTCACTGTCAGCTCCGCCCCTCGCTCGTCATATCCGGTTTCAAAACACCAAGACAGCAACGGCGAAAATGCTTATCCCGAGGCTTTAAAAACCAATGACTGATATCCCAGTGGCTGTGAGCATGTTTGACTTTAAGATTTATTTTATCTTTTTCACTTTTATTAGACAGGATAGTAGAGAGTTTACAGGAAAGCAGGGACACAGTGGAGGGGAATAATATGCAAAAAGAGGTCCTGGACAGACTTGAACCAAGGCCCTGCAGTAACCTTTGGCATATAAATTACCTGCTCAGCCAGGTGAGGTATAGTGGTGCCTTATGACTTTGTTTCACTTTTAAAGATAAAATGTGCTGGTTAGGGCTGCTAAATTGTTAACATCTCCAAATGCAGGACAGACCCACTGATCTGTGATACTGTATCATCCAGTGGCTCAATCAATATAGTAATGTTCTGTCTATTTATAACATAATCTGCAGACCCACAAATTAATGTGTCCACTCCCTTGGTCTTGAAAGCGACACTCTGTTATTTTACATTAAGCAGTAAGATTGATAGATAGACAGACATGCTAACAACATGCAACTTACTTTAGAACAGATAAACACATTGTTTCCAGTTTCTACCTTACATATTTGCTCCTGTATTTTTTATTTTGGTTTAAAAAATAAAATGGAAACTATAGCTCTCACTGTAGTTCAGTACACACTGTGTTAATATGTGGAATAATTCAAGGCTAGACAGGTACACCGTGCATAGTTGTGCTACAATAGACAAGTTTTGGGGAGAGTTTTGGCTAGTGGTCAATTGTCAAAAAATATACCTTCACATATGCACGCTTTTGAACATGATATCACACTATAGTGCCTAAACCCATCCACGCAGACAGTGATAGTTGAATATGGCATTGTTATCCTGGCAATACTTCCTAGTGCATGTCAGCGAGCCTGCCTACTTTTCTGGTATCAGACTCTGGTGTCTGTCCTTCACGCCAGCAGCTTCATGGCCTCCTGCCTAGCGTGCCTTTGTCTGCATGCATGCATGAATGTATGTGAGTGTGTGTCTGTGTGTGTGTGTGTGGAGGCTCCCTGACTGCCAGCTGTATTATCAACATGCCCAGGGAGAGCCATTGCGTCACAGGATGAAGAAGACAAAGAGGAGCTGTGACTGACCTCTTTCCACGCTAACGCTTCCATGTTAATACGAGCCGTGCACGCATGTCTGCTAATGTGTGTGAGAGAGAGAGATGGGGCAGACTGGATTCAGTACAGGAGGGGGGAGGACAGAGGTGACTTGGAGGGCTTTCAAATTTCATTAGGATTGAGGTGCACACATGTAAACACACACTCACGATTCCTCACACAATATTCGCTTCGTCCACTCCTCATTTAGCATCCGATTTACTAACACATTCATTCCACTCTTCCTACACGCTCACATGCAAACATGCACAGCACTTTTCTCATAAGACCTGAAAGCTGCCTCAAGTAGTCGCACACAAATGCTCACGCATTTGCACTCTCTCATGCAAATATGTCAACCACTCACTGTGAATTGGGCATAAACTCTCGCATTCACCTTTAACATATGATCAAAGTGGAATGCACACCAGCAAACAAACTACTTCCATATTCTTATATACTAGATACACACATGCTGAATATCATGCAAATGTGTTTTTTGTTACCATGCCATTAGTAGCCTCGGCACACAATTCCTTCTTGACAAACATATTAACTACCGGTGGTGTTTAACATGCAGACCTCACAAAAGTGTATGCAAACAGTGCATGCCAGTTGCATGTAACAGGACCTGGATTTCATTTGGAGGGAATGTCTTTGATCTTGTATGGACAGAGACACAGACAGACTGGATGGACAAACAGGCAGATGCAGAACTAGCTGCGCAACCCTGGCAAAAGATTTGAAAAGAGAAAGGAAGAAGATAAAAAATACATAAACATTTTTAATTGGTTTATTTTACAAATGCTAATGTCTGTTTTAAAGCAATTATGCTCAGATCCCTCAGTTTATGGTCTAGCAATTTTAACAAGTTCCTAACCATAATCTAAAATGTCATAAAAAAAATGGGGTAGGTAGTTTTTTATGCCCTGTTTGCATCATGTCCTAAGTCCTATAACTTTTGAGCTAAAAGTACAGTAGTGAAAAAGGAAGTTTTCACAGGACTCTATGCAGTCCTGTGAAAAACTCCCCAACAGCTTTTAGATCCACTTTTAGCAGCAACAAGATGAATTAATTGTTTTCTGTGTGACTTTATCAGTCTCTTACATGGTTGTGGAGGAATTTTGTCCCACTCTTCTTTATAGCGTTGCTTCAGTTCATCAAGCTTTCTGGGCATTTGTATATGCACAGCTCTCTTAAGGTCCCTCAACACCATTTCAATCGGGTTGAGGTCTGGATTTTGACTGGGCCATTGCAACATGTTGACTCTTTTCTTTTTCAGCCATTCTGTTGTAGATTTAATGCTGTGCTTGTGATCATTGTCTTGTTGCATGACCTAGTTTGGGCTAACCTTTAGCTTTCAGACAAACAACCTCACATTTGACTCTAGAATACTTTGGTATACAGAGGAGTTCATGGTTGACTCAATGACTTCAAGGTGCCCAGGTCCTGTGGCTATAAAACAAGCCCAAATCATCAGCCCTCCACCACAGTGTTCAGTCTTTTTGTTAGCGTACTCCCATGAACTTTAATATTTAACATGCTAACTCAGGCCTATAGAGTCTGAGATGTGGCACCTGAATTTTCTGCAGTTTCTCTGAGCATTGCACAGTCTGACCTTGGGGTATATTGGCTGGGAAGTCCACTCCTGGGAAGATTGTGGCATTGTGTTAACACACACTTGAATACTCCAGACCAGCAAACTGTCAGAAATTCTGCATTTATGGAGATGCTCACGCTTGCTGATTATCACTCAATCAAGTGGATTTGATTAGCAGCACCTGGCTGCTACGTACCCTCTTAATTTCTATGGATGAAGTAAGGGTGTGCTATGTTTTTCACAGGACTGCATAGATTCCTGTAAAAACTTTCTTTTTCACATAATTGTAGGCCTGCTGCATAAACACAAACCCATATAGCCTAAAGATAATTTACAGAAAGTTTGGCTGCTTGTCAAAGTCAAAACACATAGTTTCCTATGTCCTAAAATCAATGTGGAGGCTGATTGTGGCACATTTGATTTCTGAGATAAACATCTTTTAGCTCCATCACCACAAATTAGCACTGCTAATGAATGTTTGTTGTGTGAGATTCAAGTATTCACAAGTACAATGGTAACATGCTAAAAAGGCTTCTATATACAGTAGATAACTTATAGCCGTGTGGGGAATGGCATAACACTAAACCATTAGATCAGAGAAATAATGTCGTTGCTGCTTTAAAGCTGATGATATGGCTGGGCTTCTCATGTCACAGGCCTCCAAACTCTTCAGCAGCACCATAATAATGTTACACTACTTCCTGCATGCCACTGAGCACAAACTGCATACTGTAGAATTCTCCAACATAAAAGTCATCTTGGGCTGAGGTTTAAAGAGAGAAATAAAGTGGATATGCCAGAAGGTACATAAAACAACAGACAGGAAACAAGAGAATATTTTCAAATAATTTCTAAGACATGACTAGACCTCAAGGCTCAAACTCAAGTTTCTTTGTCAAAGAAATGGACCTTTAAAAAATTCTTAAATGGATGTTGACTGTAGTTGAATCAGACAGACAGTCTCCAGCAGCAATCCTGCAGCTTTGATCCTGGTTTTTATATGAAGTAGTTCAGACACAGTGTATCCAAGAAGAATTCCTGTTATCTCACATATGTTCTCCAGCTACATGTCTGATCACTCATGCTCAGCATATGGTGTGTTGTACACAGGCTTGTGCACACCATAGTCTGCAATGCACACACAATCAAATAAATTAAGCTTTACTCACTCCTGATTTAAAACTTAATTCAAACATTTCTTTCTTCTTTGGGAGTATAGAAGACACCTGCTATTACTTAGTCTTAAACTGCTTTCACACATGAACTCCAGATAATGTCAGGAGAATCTGGTCTGAGGTTTGCCCTTTTTAATATGTTGCACACAAAGGTGAACTCACTGCTGGGTATAGCGTGCAGGAGACACAACACAGCATACCTACTACACATCATGCCTACATGCCCACATATTGTCAAATGGGCTCAAATGGACATTGACCTTTTACTCAGAAGCTGGCAGCATAAAGACTGTTACATGTCCAGTCCAACTAATTCAGATATTTGCACTCCCACATACAACTCAGAGAGGTAATGTCCAGAAAAGTTAAGGGCTGTGGTGGATGAGTGAAAACAGTTTAACAGGCCTTTTCACCACTACCACCACTGCTTTGCTTTGGTTCCACATTCTAACCCGTTTGGGACCTTTGGAGACAAACCAGTTGTGCCAGCTTATTTCAATGGAGAGTCACAGTCTCATGAGAAACCATAAAACGTGTTGGTGTAGCATCCAGTGAGACCAAAGATCACTATCATCTACAAACAACAGAGATGCCACTGTAATGACACTACTCTGCATGCTTTCCAGGCTTTTCTGGCATCTTAATATCTATTTTATGACCATCATAAACAACACATCTGACACTCAGCTTGAAAGAGACTTAAAGCCAAGAACACAAACTGAGCTCTCACACCGAATGTGAGGCTTTTCACCCTCCACACATACTTCTCTTGGGATATATTTGCTGTTTACAAATCTTAAAACATCTTGACACTATCAGCTGAGCTTGCTTTATTCATGTACTATCTCTAAGACTGTGAGAAACCTTTTTCTTGTTAAATGATCAAGATGGAATCTGTGTTCAGTATAAATATGAGACTCTGCTCTTGGTGAAGTGCTGCAGGCTGTAAAGTGAGTTGACTACATACCACATCAGACGCCAGTATAACATATTTTGGCCATCACTCCTCACAGCTGCTTACACAACAGTGGATCGACTGTCCAACCTTCTTGTCAGCCTCTTTTGGCACATATGAACAGTTTGTTAGAGGTGACAGACGAAACACATTATTTCCAATGTGAGCCTAAAACATCCTTAAAGCAGGTTTATGCTTATAAGCCCCACGCCCTCTGGTTATCTGATACAGCTCCCCACCAGTTGCCTTCCCAACTGTTTTACTTTTTCATGGATAGCACAAATGGCTCCATTTTAGGTTCCAAGTGCAGAGAGCTAGGTTCTCTGGTCATTGTTGTCCAAACATGCCTCAGATAAATACGAGTTAAAAATGACTTGACTAAATACACAAAAAACAAACACAGCAACCGTCAGATGACATTAAAGTGGTCATGAAAAAAGGGCAACTGGTGTCTAAGTATACCAACGAATAGATCGCATCAACCTGGCTGCAGTTTCCCTCAGCTTTGTGGAGCTTTTTAGGGTCTTTTAGCGAGTTTTGATATATCAGCACACAACTTTACTGTTTTGTTTCGTTCTCCCTGGTCCCACTGATCATTTTCAGCCACAGCAGGAATCTATTTTCCCTGAAAAGCTCTGCTAAACCCACTGTACAAAATCTGCCCTTCCCCAAAGGGCAGACAGGCAAATTAGCAGTTAGCTTTCAGGTGGTGAACATATTGGAACTTTTAAAAACCAAAGAGATATTTCTGTCTTTAGTTAGTGCAGAAAGAAAGAAAGAAAGAAAGAAAGAAAGAAAGAAAACATACTTTAGGATACCTACGACTTTACTTTAAATTTATTAATTTTATCATTATATTTTTGTCAGGTATTTACATGCGCGTGTATATCTTGGCTGTCACAGATTGTAATTAGGGCTTAAAGGGGCAGTTCAACCCAAAACTAATTGCAGATAAAAAAAATAAATAAAAATAAAAAATAAGCAGCTCTTTCTAGAAATCATGACCCAGTTATACAGTACTGTGCAAAAATCTTGAGTCACCCCTCATTTCTTTATATTTTGCTTCCGAGGAGCCAGATTTTCTTGTAATTTTTTTCTTTTTTTGTCTTTAAGTGTTGAGCAGTAGTTCTAAAGGCTTTCTGAAGGTCTTTCAAAGTTTTTCTTTGGACATTGGTTGCTTTTTCACTCATTCAGTCCAGTTCTTATACCTAACCATTTTCAGGGGAATGTTTTTGCTGCCAAAGATAACACAGTTTGACAGGCATGAAATAGTATTTTTGCAGTTATTCCCAAAGAACCATTAGCTGAAAACTTGGCATATCTCAGCATGGTGTGCAGTGTGTCCTTAAAAAAAAATTGAGAAAATTGGACAAGTGGAGGACAAAAGAAGAAGTGGCAGGTATATAAAACAATTTACAGCGGATGAACAGTATCTGTCCTTAAGAAATAGGGGGGAAAAAATCCATCAAAGACCTGACACAGGACCTGAGAGATGCATCTGGGCCTTCAGTTGATCCATCTACTGTTCACTGACGCCTCATCAGAAATGGTCTCAGTGGAAGGGTGGCTGTCAAGAAGCCATTCTTAAGGAAGGGAAACAGGGAGAAAAGGCTGAGGTATGTCAAATTACACAAGAACTGGACTGAAAATCTGTGGCAACAGGTCTTATGGAGTGATGAATCCAAATGTGAAATCTTTGGTTCAATTGTCATCAATAAGCATGGAGGAGGTCAGGAGAGAGGTACAACAGTGAGTGTCTACAGCCATCTGTAAAACACGGTGGAGGCTCTGTCATGGTTTGGTGCTACATTTCAGCCAGTGGTGTTGGAGATCTTGTCAAAATTGATGGAATTATGTACATAGAAAAGTACAGTCAGATTTTGATCCACCATGCAATACCATCTGGTAAGTGTCTGATTGGCAACAGCTTCATTTTTCAGCATGACAATGAACCCAAACACACTGCCAATGCAATAAAAGCATACCTGGATAGAAAAACACCCAATGGAACACTATCAGTCATGGATTGGCCTCCCCAGAGGCCGGACCTCAAAATTATTGAAGCAGTGTGGGATCATCTGGACAGAGAACAGAACAAAAGGCAGCCAACATCCAAAGAAGAGCTTTGAAGGTCCTTCAAGAAGCCTGGAGAACTATTCCTGAAAACTACTTAAGGCAAGAAAGTTTGTCTAAGAGAGTTCAGGCTGTGTTGAAGAATAAAGGTGGTCATACCAAATATTGACTTTCAAGCTTGATAGAATTGTGCAAACTCTGTTTTTGCCTTATATACTGTATTTTCATGTATGTTTGCACAAGTTTCACTAAATTCCTGCACCTATTTCCCATTTTCTTAGCAAAATATAAAGAAATGAGGGGTTACTTAAGACTTTTAGACAGCACTGTGTCATGCCATGCTGTTGTGAGTGCAAGCCTCTTTTCATGGGTAGATGGACTCCTGTAGAACGATATGATTGACTGGTGTAGTTCAGTAGAAATAAAATAGTTCCCACATTAAACTACTCACAGTAAGGTGTGTGGATCTATTTAAAGTAACTAGGTTATGAGTTCTGGAAACAGACATATCTGGTGAGTTTTTCAAATGTATATTTGGCAAGGCAAATGCCATTTAATTCCATTATTCTAGAGAAGGCAGGCATCTCTATAGGCAATAGCTAACCTTAATGGATAAATAGCACTGCAGTCCAGATGACTGTCTCTTTAACTCAGTTGTAAGAGAGTCTTTTTTTTTTTTTTTTTTTTTTTCTTTAAAATTTTAATTTTTTTTTTTCATTTTTTTCCACC